>CALSCO010002369.1:0-46031 GCA_943704415.1 Parvularia atlantis | reverse complement strand
CTGCTGGCCCCACCAGCGCACGCCGTAGTGCGCCCAAAGCTGGCCCCAGTGGAGGATCCAGACGTCGCGGATGCGCTCGCACAGCAGGCGCACCGAGTCCGACTTGAGCGAGCCGTAGGGCAGGTGCTGCAGCACAGGGAGGATGTTGACGATGTCGCGGTCGTTCGCTCGCTCGACGGCCAGCTGGGTGCCGGTCTCAAAACGCCATTGCTTGCGCGACATCTGGTCGAGCGCGTCCAGCGACGTGTGGATGTAGTCGTCGGGAAGCCACGCGAGGAACAAGTTCAGAAACCAGCCGGCGAGCACGCCGATGCGCGCGTTGGCGTCGACCTGGCGCTGCACCTCTGCGAAGAGGCGGTCTTGCACGTACGTCCTGCAGCACGAGGGACGAGCCGCGGCAGAACGTGCACGCGGCGTGCTCGAGCGAACGGTGGACGGACATCGTGACGGTCGAGTGCTTCGCCTCCGTCTCCTGGCCCTCCATTGGCAAGGCATCTGGCCCTCCTCCACCGCCGTCGCCGTCGTCCGGACCCTTCTTGCGCTTGGGCGGCATTGGGCGCCGCGCTAGCGTTATGCGGCACCAAGAAAAATGAAGCCCATGATTGTTTGTTGTTTCTCATCGACTGTGCACTCCGCCGGGTTGTCAAACATGCTTTTTTGAAGGGGCCGGGCCCTACGTCTGGCGGTCGCGCGTGCTCGTCTCGATGTCGTTGATGGGCGGGCGGTGCGGCCACCGGCTGAACGCGTCCGCGAGGGCCACAAACTCCTCCGCCGTAAGCTCCGACCCGAGCCGCGCCCCGACCAGCCCAGCCGCGCGCACGAGCGTGTCGCCGCCGGGTCCGAGCAGCCTGCGCACCCAGCCGTCAGCCGTGCGCCCGGCAGCGCAGCAAGGCGGCCCGCACCGCGATGACGTCGAGATTGGCGTGCGGTGCCGCGACAGCAGCTGCCGCTGGACGTACTCGAGGCAGTCGATGTCGACTGGATGGGCGACGACGTCAGTGCGGCCGTGCGCGTAGCCGCGCGATGCACGCACCCGCTGGCGGCACCGCCTTGGGCCTGATGCGCACAAACTTGAAGTTGCCCTGGGCGTTGCGATAGCCGGTTCAGGCCACGCACAGCACGCGAGTGCGTTTGCGCACGTGAGCCTTGACCGTCGGCGCAAAGACCTTGTTGCTGACCGTGAAGACTTCCTCCACGGGCTCGGCCAGCGCCTCAAGCATGATCGACAGCTTCGAGCGCAGAAAGTCGCCCGGCTTGGTCAACATGCGCTGCTCACCGCGCACGTCAGCCGCGGCACTCCCGCCACCGCCGGCAGGCCGGCAGGCCGTGCGCACCCGCAGCAGCGACTCGGTCACGAACACGTCGATGTGTGCGCGGCCCCATGCGAAGAACGCGGTGCGGCTCACGCTCGCGCGCATGAACCTGGACGAGTGCTGTGTGTTTAGCAATTTTTGGCAGCTGGGCGCGCGCACGGTGCGCACCGGTTCAAAATCGCGTCGCCGTTCGGGTCCACCAGCACGCCGGTGATGAGCACGGGGCAGTCGTCTGCGCGCCCGGTCAGCAACCGCGACAAGGTGGCGGTGCCGCGACCGCACCGCTCGCCCACGGCGTCGGTTTGAGCGTGTCCAGGTGGCCATAGACGACTTCCTCCGTGCGGTCGACGTTGCCGACTGTGCGCATCGGTGCGAAGCAGTATTTGAGGCGCCCGGCGCTTGTGGCCGCCATCCGCTGGTCGCGCCCGCACGTCAGCCAGCCGCGCAAGCAAGACGCGGCCGAGCGTGGGCGAACCTGCAGGTGGTCCTTGAAGCGCATGTTTTCTTCGAGCGCGAGCACGGTCCGCGGCCCGGCGTCGAGCAGCTGCGCCGTGAGCAGCCCCGGTCCTGCGGGCGCGAGTGTGAGCGGCGATTGCCCTCGCTGAGAACACACAGGCGACGCACCCGGCAGCAGCTCGACGACGCTCTTGCCGGCCAGTTGCCCAATCGCACGCACGGCGTCGCCTGCGGGCGCGCGGATGAGCGCGATCGGCGGCCGATCGCAGCGGGGTGCAGACGCACGCGCTACGCCCAGGTCGACGAGGTAGCTGTGGCGCAGCTTCTCAAACTCGCCCGGGCGCGCCGAGCGGCGCATGTCAAACATGGTGCGGATGTCTTCGGGGCGCCAGCGCGCGTCGCCCGGCGCGAACGCCGTCTGGAGGCTCGCGGCCGCAGTCTGCCGCACGACCTGGCTCGCCAGCACGGCTGCGGGGTCGCGCTTCGTCTTCTGGCTGCGGCGGAGCGGCTCATCGGCGTTCGTGGCGCCGGCGGCGGCCAGCCTGGCCTTGACGCGCGGCCGCAGCAGCCCGTGGTAGCTGCGCAGCACGGCCGCCGCGCTCTCGTCGTCCCAGGTGGGGCCGCGTGGCCGGGCCGTGCCGTCGTCGATGCGCGGCGCGCCGACGAGCGCGGGCGCGGCGGCGGCAGTGGCCGGGCGGCGCACGCGCAGCGGCAGCGCGACGGGCCGCAGCACCGGCACGAGCACCCTGCGGCACACGGCGCGCCGACCGAGCGTGAGGGAGACGACGACAGGGCGCGTGAGGGGCACACGGCACCTCTCCGCGGCCATTGTGGCAAATCTGCGGTCATGCCCACACGCTTCCGCCCGTGCATCGACCTGCACGACGGCCGCGTGAAGCAGATTGTGGGCGGGACGCTCGGCGCGGCGCCGGAGGACCTGCGCACCAACTTCGTGGCTGAGTGCGGTGCCTGCGACGCACGCATCTGCCCGTCCTGAGGCGCCGCGGCGCAGGCAGAACGCGGCGCACTTTGCGCGGCTGTACCGCGAGCACGGCCTCGTCGGCGCGCATGTGATCAAACTCGGGCCCAACAACGACGACGCCGCGCGCCAGGCGCTGCAGGCGTGGCCCGGTGCGGCGCGTTCCCCCGCAGCACCCGCATCGGCTGACGATCGGCTCAGGCGGTCTGCAGATCGGTGGCGGTATCGACGACACCAACGCGCTGCAGTGGCTGGACCACGGCGCGGCCAAGGCGCGTCGCGCGCAGCAGTAACGGCGGCCACCAACCACGGCCGCCCGTGCGTGCAGGTCATCGTCACCAGCTACCTCTTCCCGGGTGCCGTCTTTGACGCGGACCGGCTGCGGCGCCTGAGCGCGCTCGTCGGCAAGGAGCGCCTGGTTGTGGATCTGAGGTGCGCCACAGACGCGCCAATGTGCGCGCTGACGCCGTGCGTGGCGTGGCAGCTGCCGGCGCGTCGGCAGCACGTGGCGCGTGGCGATGAACAAGTGGCAGACGATCACCGACACGGAGATCACGCAGGGTGCGCGGCTGGCGCGATCAGCCTACGGCGGGCTCACGCCGCGGAGGCAGAGACGCTGCACGCGATGGCCGAGCACTGCAGCGAGTTCCTCATCCACGCGGCCGACGTCGAGGGGCTCTGTCGCGGCATCGACGAGGAGCTCGTCGTCGGTGCGCAGTTGGCCGTGAAACGCGGCCGCCGCTGAGCCGTGCGACAGCGCTCGGCCAGTGGTCGCCCATCCCGTGCACCTACGCCGGTGGCGCGTTCCGCATCGGTGACCTCGCGCTCGTCGACCGGCTGACGGGCGGGCGCGTGGACCTCACCTTTGGCAGGTGCGCGCGTGTGTACCGAGGTGGGCGTGCCGGCTCACGCGCTGTGCACAGCGCGCTCGACATCTTTGGCGGCAAGACCGTCCGCTTTGACGACTGCGTGCGCTGGAACAACGGCAAGCTAGAGCCGGATGAGTGAGCGTCTGTATAGATGCGGGCAATCACAGCAGCTCGTTGTCGCCGTCGTCGCCGTCGACGTCGTCCAGCGCCAGGCTGAAGTGCTGCTCCGCGTCGTCCTGCGGCAGGCTGATAAACTTGCCGCGGCCGCCCCGGCGCCACTCGCGGCAGCGCGTGACAGCGAGGCGCAGCAGCAGGCCGGCGGCGACCAGCAGCACGACGAGGCCCACGAGCACGCCCGCCGCGACCGCCGGGTTGGCCGTCACCCACGCCGTCACGTCGGTGTCGGCGGGCGGGGTGGCCGTCGGTGTAGGCGTGACCGTCGGCAGCGGCAGGGACGGCGTCGGTGGCAATGTCGGTGGCAATGTCGGTGGCGATGTTGGTGGCGATGTCGGTGGCGATGTTGGTGGCGATGTCGGCGGCGATGTCGTTGCGGGTGACGTGGGTGCTGTCGTTGCGGGTGGCGTGGTGGGCGGTGTAGTCGTTGCTGGCACCGTCGGGGGTGCGGTCGGCGGCACAGTCGTTGCCGGCACTGTCGGCGCAGTCGTTGCTGGCACCGTCGGGGGTGCGGTCGGCGGCACAGTCGTTGCCGGCACTGTCGGCGCAGTCGTTGCCGGCACCGTTGGCGGCGCGATCGTTGCCGGCGGTGAGACGGGTGTGCGGCCCTTGCTCGGTGCGACACTGGTGCCGTACAGCGTCTGGCAAGCGTCGTCAGCACACGGCAGACGGCCATCGCGGCGCACGCACCAGCGACCAACTTGTCAGCGTGCCGACCTTGGCCTCGTTGAACTCATCGCGCACGATCAACTGCCACGTGCCCACGGGGCTCTCGCCCCAGCATTGCACGGTCGTGAATGTCCAGTCCGCGAACCCAGACGTGCTCTGTGGGCGCGCATCAGGCATGCCAAGCCCGTTGCGCCCGCGCACTTTGTCGTTGCGTCGCGGCTTGGCCAGCGACGATAGCGTGCCGGATGGACAGCGCAGGTTGAACGCGAGGTCGCCACGGCTCTGGTGCGGCAGGGTGATCGTGACGGCGGCGTACTCGAGCACGACCACGTCCGCAGCCTCCTCGCGCGTCACCGTGCGCGAAACCGTGACGCCGTCCGGGCCGTACGGGATCTGCGTGGGGTACGGCAGCTGGCCACCAAGCGGCACAATAACGAGCGGCGCCACGCTGCGAGCGCGCACGTCAGGCCGCAACGACAGCGCATGAAGCGCCACGCACGTCTCCCAAATCTTGGCCAGCTCGACCAGGGCCCACGCGTCCAGCTTGCCGAAGCCGTACATGAGGTGGTGATGGTACCCGGCCGCGTTGACGATCCAGCCCGAGTCGCTCGGCCTGATCTTGACGGCCGAGACGGCGACGAGCCACTGCATGTCGCGCCAGCTCAGGTCCGGCCGCTCGTGCAGGGCCAGCGCGAAGATGCCCGCGGCCAGCGGCGCCGCGGCCGAAGTCCCGCCGTGCCGGTTGGTGCACTTGCCGCTGATGTCGGTCGTGGTGATCCAGTCGTTGCTGTTGGACGAGGCTGTGACGGCCAGCTGCGCCGCGCAATACTCCTGGTAGTACGGGCTGAGGCCGTCGCGGTCGACCGCGCCGATGGCGATCGTGTATGGCGAGTTGGTGTAGCCGTCAAAGTTGCAGCTGCACAGCGCAGACCTGCGTTAAGTCCTGCAGCGCATGCATGCACGACGCACCCGTCCGTCGTTCCGCCGTTGCCCGACGCCCAGACGTAGATCGAACCGAGGCCGTTGCGGCCAGACGTCGTGCCCTGCACGAGCGCACGCTGCGCCAACCGGCCGGGTCCTTCGACGGTCGCGCTGGCGGCCGGCGGCACGGTCAGCAGCATGACACGCGTCGCGCCCAGCCCGCACCCGTTGTCGTACGGCCCCCACGAGTTGGAGTACACCTGCACCTGACCGTAGTTGTACGTCAGCGCCGACGCTTCCATTGCGTCCGTGACCGTGCCCGACAGGATGCGCAGCCCACCGACCTGCGAACAGGCCCCCCCCCCCCCCCCCCCCTCCCCCGCGGTCAGCCCGCGGAAGCAGCAACAGCGCACGTCGGACCTTGGCCTCAAACGCCACGCCGATGCCGCACACGCTGTTCTTGGCCGCGGCGATCTGCCCGGCGCAGCGCGTCCCGTGCTTGTCGTTGGCCATGTCGGTCGGCAGCGGCTCCGGATCGTTGCCGTTGAAGTCCCACGAGCACTCGCTACACTGCAGCGTGCGTGCGTCAACAAGGGGGCGCCGTCGTGGGCCCGCCGCGCGCACGTAGGTCGTTGAAAAGTCGGCGTGGTTGAAGTCGAGCCCGTCGTCCACGAGCGACACGTACACACCGGCGCCGCGGTTGCCTGCGCCGCCCACCCGTCAGTCGACAACACGCACACGCGCGCACGCAGAGGGCTCTGCACCCGTGCGCCACACGCCCGTGACGTTCACGTCGCCGTCCTTGGCCGTGTCGACCTGGGCGCGGCCGCATCAGTCAGCCAGCAGCCGCGGCAGCAGCCGCGGCAGCAGCAGCACTGCACCAGAAACCACTGCTGCGCGAAAAGCGGGTCGCCAATGCCAAACTCTGACGCGGCCTGGCCCTTGAGCGGGTCGCCCGAGCGCTTCTCGCGCGCCAGCGGGACCTGTGTGGCGCCATGTCACCGTTCGCGCCCGTCCGCACCGGCCGTCCAGCCCGCCCGCGCACCTGCGCCGCGGCCCACGCCACGCTGCCGTGCGTCTGTGCGCGCTGCGCGTACCGCGCGTGCAGCTCGTGGGCGCCGTCCGCGCTGTCCCTGCGCCGCGCGGTGACGTTGGCGCCAAGGTCGCGCGCGCGCCACGCCCAGCGCGCACCGCCGCTCGCGCAGCGCGGCCGCGGCCGGGTCGCGGAAGAGAAAGACGCCGCGCAGCGGCGTCGCGACCGCGTCCTCGACGAGCACGACGCCCCACTCGTCGGCCTGCGTCGTCGGCGCGGCGGCGGCGGGTGAACGCCCACCGTTCCCAAGCACGTTTTGCACGGGGCGCCGCACCAGCCGCAGGGCGCGCGCGCGCAGCTCGGCGTCCGAGGCCGCGGCGTAGCCGTCCAGCTCGACCGCGAAGACGTCCGTGAGCGGGTTCGGCGCCGCCGCCGCCGCCGCCAAGGCCGCGAACGCCGCAGCCGCGAGCAGCACGCGGAACACGAGGCGCATGCTGATCAATGTGCGAGGCCGCCGTGAGACAGGCGCTGGGTGCGGCCGACGCGGGTCCCGCGCATGTCGCGGCGCTTGTCGCGCGCATCCGACGGGCCGCGCCGGGCGTGCCGCCGGTCGCCGTCGCGTGCATCGTCTGCGAGGGCGACGAGCGGGCGCCGGCGGGGGCGCGCGCGTTCTACTCACACGCGGCGCGCACCGTGCACCTGTGCGCCGACCGGCTGCGCGGCCCCGAGGACGTACACCGTGCGCTCGCGCACGAGCTCAGCCACGCGGCCGACGTGAGCACGCGCGCTGCGAGCCGTGCCGCGTGGCGCAGCATCGCTCACGGACGATGGCGTCGCCCAGCACGCAGAGACCGGCCGCGCACCGGCGACCTGCGACGAGATCGCCTGCGCCGAGGTGCGCGCGTGCCGTGTCGGCGACTGTGCGCACAAGCTGTTGCCGCGCGCGTGCGTCTGGGCCGCGGCGATGGACGCCACCAAGGCGCGCGTGCCGACCGTGCTGCACCATCACGCCACTGACACGCCCTGCGCGCGCGCAGCTGACCTGCCCGGACGACGCCGCGGCGAGCATGGCGCGGATGTTCGAGCGGTGCTATGCGCGCGCAGACGTCTGAGACACTCACTCGCGCTCTTCGGGAGCGTCGGCCACCCCCGGCTCGTCGGTGCGCCGGCGCTTGGCGGCGCCGCCCTCGCCGCGCCCGGCCTCGTCGAACGTCTTCTCGCCCGTGAGCCACGCGAAGACGTCGCTGACGCAGTAGCCCGAGGTGTACTCGTGCTTAGTGTGGCCTGAGCGAGGGTCTGAGTGTCACACTGCGCACGTGCAGCGGCGGCCACGCACCAGCCGAGAGGCACAGGCAGCCGGATGACGTGCCGCGCGGGAAGCGCACAAAGGTGGACAGCGGCTCGGCCGAGCGCACCCAGTTGATCGCGTGCTGCGAGGGCCTGTCAGCCGTGCCGCACGGGCCGGCGTGGCGTGCACCTTCGCAATGTAGTCCTGCGTGCGCTCGGAAAAGTGGCCGACGTGGTGCACGGCGTCGGTGAACGCGACCTGGTGCACGCGCGCCTCGACCTCGTCCGCTGCGGCCAGCGGCATGTGCGCGTGAGACGGCCGGACCGGCGTAGCGTGGCGTGGCGTGGCGTGACGCGCACGCACCGCGGTGATCGTGCAGGTAGCAGGTCGAGACGCCGCCGTAACTGTGCGCGACGACGTCGACGCGCTTCGCGGGCATCATACTGCATCACGCGTTGCAGCCCGCACGTGAGCCCAGCCTGGCAGCAAGCGCGGTGGCGACGCACGTCACAAAGTGGTCCCAGACGTATAGCACGTGCTCTCGGGCGTCGCCGCTGCCCTCGATCGACTGCGCGCGCGCCGCATTGTCACGCACGGCCCCGCACGGCAGGCCCGCCCGCACGCGCACCCGCCGCCTGCCCTGGGCGTCCTGCGCCGTGTTGGCGTTCGGGTTGAGCACGACAAAGTCGTAGCCGAGCGCAGTGGCGCGGTCGAGGTACGGCAGAATGCTGCCCGAGGCCAGGCTCTCGTTGATGATCGCCGAGCGGCTCCACATGCCGGGCCTGTGCGTGCGCGGGCGTGAGCGCGTGCGCGTGCACAAGGCGGTGCGCGCGTGCCTCACGGCGCCGCTGCCCTGGATGACGAGCAGCAGCTTGTCGGCGTTCGTGCGCGCGCCGGCGCTGTCGCTTGCGTGTGAGGAGGTTGCCAGCACGCGGGCGCGCAGACGCGCCTCTCGTAGATGACGCAGTGGGGCGTCGGCGTGTTCAGCGCATCGACAGGCACGCTGCGCCGCACGCAGCCGTACTTGGTCACGAGCACGGCGGCCAGGTACTCGGCCACGGCGTCTGCGCGCGCGCATTGGTGCATCGGTGCCGCACGTGTCGCGCCCCGTCGCACGCACCGGCCATCGCGTCGTACGCCTCCTCGTTGCGCACGTGGTCGCTGCCGTGCACGTCGAAGCGGAAGCGCTCGCCTGTTTGCGCCGCGCGCGCGTGAGCGAGTCCATTGGGCGCGCGCATCGCACCGTCGTCGATGCGCCTGCGCACACGCGACGTGTCGTGTCAGGTCGGCACAGCGCTGTGTGCGACGCGTACCGCAGCACGCCCTCGTCGTCGAAGCGGTGCCCGAGCTCTGCCAGGCGTTCCACAGCGCCGTCAAGCTCGCTCATCATGTGCAAAGCAAGTGCGTGAACAGGACAATGATGTGAGCTGTGTCTGGCCTCAGTCGTCCGACGCCGTCGAGGCGTGCGCGTCGTCCGTGACCCGGCGGATGGTCGCGATAAAGTAGCCCTTGACCGGCAGGCGCCCGAGCGACAGCTGGATCGAGAAGACCGCGTGCGTGTCGAAGCGTTCGCCCTTGAGCGTGCGCGTCTTGCCGATGAGCTTCTCCGACCCGAACTTCTCGTGCCGGAAGAGGTACCCGTCTGGCGGTGCGGGCGGTGCGGCGTGAGCGCCGAGAATGAAATGTGTGCGCGCAGCGTGCGCACGAACCGTGCTGGCTCTTGTACGGCTCGGGCATGATGCTCGTCAGGCGCTGGCCCTTGGCCGTCCCGGGCGCGAAGCCAAACATGCGGTTGGCGGCCGAGTTGGTCGCGACGATCTGTGCGCGCGCCGTACCGGTCAGGCGGGAACCGAGCACGACGAGCACCGCAGTGCACGCACAACGCCGCACGAGTCGCTCACGATGGCTCCCGTCCGTGAAGCTCTCGAGGAAGTTGAGCACGGGCATCTGCACCTCAAGCGGAACGTCCTCGCTCGTGCGCGCGCCGCTCGCACCGTTCGCGCCGCCGGCGGGTCCGGCGGCTCGGCATCGGGCGATCAATCTGTAATCTGACGCCGGTCGGACGTCGATCTCCGGTGGCACGCCGTGACACAAGACAAGAAAAGAGAGGGCACGGCGGGGCAGCCCTCAGAGCGTGGTCACGTCGCGCCAGAGATTGTGCAGCTGCGGGTGGTCGCCCGGCGCGCCCGATGACGCCGAGACCGATGATCTTGACGACGACGACGACGACGACGCGCCAATGCCGCCGCCGACGCCGCTGCCACCGCTGCCACCGGCTGCTGCGTTAGGCGACACCGCGCGGCTCACCCGCAGCAGGATCGCGTGCACGTCCGCTGGCGGCGCGAGCCCGTTGCGCTGCGCGCGCTCCCACCGCTGCAGGCGCGTGATGCCCACGCACGGACCGAAGTCCATGTCGAGGTCGAACGCGCGCAGCAGTGCCACCTCCTTGTCGCTCACAACGACGTCCGGCTGGCCCGCTGCCACCGCGCCGCAGCGGTCAACACATCGCGCGTGCGCCACGCGTGCGTATGCGGGCGGCGTCAGCCGCCAGCCGCGCGCACGTGCAGCGCTACCAGCGCAGCCGCACCTGCCGCCGCGGTCTCTGTGCCCTTTTGTGCGCCCTCCTTGCCCGCCTTGGCCTCCGGCTGCGCAGCCGACGCCGCGGGGGCCTTCGGCGCGGTGGCGCCGCGCTTGCCAGCCCGCGCGGGCGAGTCGGCCGCGGTGCTCTTGCGCTGCGCAAAGGCCTTGTTGATGGTCGTCGCGGACATGTAGCCCCTCGCTGCGAGCCGCGCGTGCGTGTGAGAGGGCGGGCGTGGGGACGGCGAGGGAGGCGAAGGACGCGGCGAAGGACGCGGCGAAGGACGCGGCGTTCCTCCACAAGTTAGCAACGGCCTCTGTCACCTTATCGACTTTCGACATCGCTGATCGACCGTGCTGGGCAGCCCGGCGCGCCGTCGACGATGTTTGCGGCGCGCAAGCCGAGCGAGGTCGAAGAGCTCGTGGGTGCGTGCAGCGAGCCCCGCACACCGCGCGGGGCTGAGGGCGTGCACAGAGCGCGCGACGAGCGAGAACCTGACGTCGGAGGACTGGGCGCTGACGATGCACCTGTGCGACGTCGTGACGCGGAGCGAGAGCGGGTGCGGGCCCCAGCTTGCGCGGACGGCGGCGCGGCGCCTAACGGTGCCCACGGGACGCACATGTGCAGCCCGCGCGAGTGCGCCGCGGCGCTGCTCAGGCGCATCACGCACAAGAACCCGAACGTGTCCAAGTACGCGCTGCTGGTGCGTGACGTGATGCCGTTACCCGTGCCGCCGCCGCCGCCGCTCACGCGCAGCGCGCGCCAGGCTGCGACGGCGTGCGTCAAGAACTGCGGCCTGGTCTTCCACCGCGAGGTCGCCAACAAGACGTTCCTCAACCCGCTGCTGAAGCACCTGCACGACAAGGCGCGTCCCATGCAGCATCGCGCGGCACGCGGCTGATCAGCGCCCGCAGACGACGCACGAGATCGTGCGCAACGGCATCCTCAGCTTCATCGAGCTGTGCGCGAGCGAGTTCCGCGGCCAGACGATGCTTGGCCTCGTCGAGACCGAGTACCAGAACCTCAAGCGCCAGGGTGCGCCGCGTGACGCAGCGTGTGCGGCGACGCCAGCGCTGAGCCGCCGGTGTGCGCGCCCGCGCCAGGCACCGTCTTCCCGCCGCCCGCAGAGACGCGCGCGCGTGCCGGCAGCGCGTTGGGCGGGCGGGCGGCCGCTGCGCCCGAGCAGGCACGGCGCGGTTCCTAATGTCAGGCGGTGCTGACGGCGACGCGGCAGGACGACGCCAAGGTCAAGCAGCAGGAGGAGGAGGACCTGCAGCTTGCGCTGGCACTGTCAATCTCGGAGAACGAGGCCAAGAAGCAGACGCGGCCGGCTGCGGCCAGCGTGGCCTCGCCCAAACCCGCCGCGCCGACGCCCACGCCCACGCCCACGCCGACGCTCACAGCCCCGAGCAGCGCCAGCAGCGGCGACAGCCTCACCAGCGTGCGTATCGCCTGGCAGGCTATGCGCAATGGCTCACGCACGCGCAGACCGGCCGGCGAAGCCCCGCGGTGGTGCCGCGCGTGCGCGCCCTGTACGACTTTGCCGCGCAGGTGCGGCCATCTTGGTGAACCGCCGTGACCTGCTCACCGCTGGCCGTGCGGCATGTGCGCAGGAACGCGGCGAGCTGTCGTTCAGCAAAGGCGACGTAATCGAGGTGGTCGACCGCATCCACGCTGACTGGTGGCGCGGGCGGCTGCGCGATCTCGTGGGCGTGTTTCCCGCCAACTACGTCGTGCGTGCTCGCCGGGCCGTGCGTGCCGCCACCAACTGCCGCGTGCAGAACGAGATCGTCGCCGACGAGAGCGTTACGCCGCCCAACGGCCGCGCGCAGACGACCGCCACTACCGTCGTAAAGCCGCCAGTTGCTGCGCCGGTGCGACGTCGTGCGCCGTCGCATGTGGCAGTGCGTGCTCATGCCACACGTCGCAGACCACCGCCGAGCTCGAGAGCAGCGTTGAGCCAGCGCGCATTCAGGCGCTGCTAGACATGGTGCGTTCGCGAAACACGCCCTAGCGGTCCTCTGGGCTGAGCTGTGCGTGCGCAGCTCGAGGGCGTGGACCCGCGGTACCAGAACGTGGCGGACGACAGCGGCATCCACGTGCGCGGCCGCACGAGCCCGCTGCTGGCCCTGACGGGGCGCGATGCTGAACAGATGCTATACACGGCGTGCCTCGCGATGAAGCCGCGGCTCGCGCAGCTGGTCGTCGACTTTGGGCGCAAGCGGGGTGTGGCCGCCCGCGCGGCTTGTGCGGCGGCCTCGTGGCCCTGATGCGTGCGCGCGCAGACGAGCTGCTCAAGCTGAACGACAGCTTCCTGCAGGCCCGTGCCTCGTACGACAAGCAGCTGTCGACCCGCCTGTCTGCTGCGCGTGCGTGACACAGTCTGCTCGTGCGCACGTCTGCCGGCTGACGCGACCGGCAGCCATCGACGACCGCTACGCCTACAAGCAGCCGCCGGCTAGGGCGCAGTACGGGCCCGCGCCAGGGTACATGCCCGCGGGTGCGCCGGAGCCCAACGGCTACGCGCCGTACGCACCGCCACCCGCGGCTGCGCCGTATGCGCCGCACACGGCAGCGCCATACCCGCAGCCGCAGCCGCAGCCGCAGCCACAGCCACAGCCGCAGCCACAGCCGCAGCCGCAGCAGCCGCCTGCTGGCTACTACGGTGGCCAGCCGCAGCCGCCAGCCCCTCCAGTCGAGCCGGCCGTCTACGCGCCGCCGCAGCCAGGCCCGGCGCACTACGCGTACGCCTCCCCGCCGTCTGCAACGGCAGCCGCGGCCGTGCCCCCGCCGTCGTCCTTTGCGCCGCCGCCTCAGCAGCAGCCGTACGGGGCGTACCAGCCGTACGCCTACGCCCCGCCGCAGCCGCAACATCAGCCGCCGCAACAGCAGCAGCAGCAGCAACAGCAAGCGCCGCAGCAGGGCTACGATCAGGCGGTTGCGTATGCGCCCGGCCCGCCCGCCGGCCCGCAAGCGCAGGGCGGCTATTTTGCCCTGCCGCCGCACGCGGCACCGCCACAGCCATCGCAACAACCGCAGCAGCTGCAACAGCCGTACCAGCAGTATCCGCCGCCGCAGCAGCCGCAGATGCAGCCGCGAAGACCGTCGGGCTACGACTCGCCCTCGCTGATCGACTTCAGCTGAGAGGCGCCATGTCGCTGATTGTTGTGCAGAAAAGAGGAAAAACGAAGCAAAAAGAATGGTCACTCGAGCTCGTCGCGCAGGCCGTCCGAGCTGATCGGATTCTCGGGCGTCTTGGTGCGTCTGTGCGCGCGGCCGGAAAGTCAGCGGCAGCAACGACGCGGCGGCACGCGCGGCGACACCGTCGCAGCGGTGTGGTCGGCGCCGGCTGCGCGCGCGGCTTCTTTGCGATGCTGCGCGACGCGTCAAGAAGGCGTCACGCAGCTCACGGCAAGGACGCACGGCTGCAACTTGAGCGACGGCAGATCGTCTTCGTCCGGCAGGAGCGAGTTGGCCGCGCCGTTGTCGCGTGCGGCCCGCGACGGCACGCGCCGCATGCGTACGGGCGACATGTCCTCCGGTGCAGGCCCCGGCTCGGCCGTTGCTGCGGCGGCGTTGCCAGCGGATGCGGGTGCGGGCAATGCCCTTGCACGCTTCACAGGCGCGGTGGCCGGGGGCTGCTCGCCGTCAGTATCGGTCCTGGGGTCGCCCGGGCGCGCCGTGGCCTTGCCGGCAATCGCGTCCATCGCAACGACGCTCGAGCGCACGGTCACAATGTCGTCGTCGATCTGCACCGTGCCTGGGTCACACGCCCGCGCGGCACGTCAAGCAGCGAAGCCACGACGGCCGCGCGACGCACCACCCCGCCGGATCACCTTCTGCAGCGCGCGCACCTTCTCCTTCTTCGCGTTGAGCACCTTCGCAAACTAGCGCGCGGGCGTTGGAGCCGTGCGCACAGGCACGCTGGGTTGCACGCACCTGCTCGGCCAGCAGCCGCTGCCGGTCGGTCGTGAGCCGCAGCAGGCGCTGGATCTCGGTGCGCGCCTCATCGTGCTGCGCCATCGCCGCGTCGCGCTGGTCCTCCGACCGCCGTCGGCGCTCGTCCGCCTCGGTGCGCAGCTGGATCACGCGCGTGAGCATCTGCACGATCTCGAGCTGCGACGTCTCGGCCGAGCAGGGCACGATGTTATCGAAGCGCGCGAGGCGCACCTGCAGGGCGGCGGCCTGGGTGAGGCGTCTGTTGTTGCACATGCGCATGCGCGCGCGCGCACCGACTCGTTCTCGTCCAGCAGCGTCACCTGCAGCCGCCGCGACGCCGCGTGCACCTCGGCCTCGCACAGATACCCCGCGCTCAGCCCGCCGAGCGCGCGCGCGACCGCATCGAAGAACTGGTCCTTGGCGAGCTTGCTCGGCGCGCGGCACGCGTCCAGCTGCGCCTCGGTCGCTGCGGGCCCCTCGCGTCAGACACGCGCGCCGACGGGCCGATCGGCGGCGCACCCCGATGCTTCCACACGGTCTGCCCGTCCGTCACGGCCAGGTCGAACGAGTGCCGGTTGGCGGCCCAGAACGCCTTGACGACGAAGCGCGGCGGCAGACACAGGTACGACTCGGGGGCGTCCGTCCCGCTCGCCATTTCGACGCTCGAACAAGGATGTCGGCCGTCGGTGCGGCGAGCGGCGGCGCAGGCGGCGGCGCAGGCGGCGGCGCCAGCGGAGGCGCAGGTGGCGCGGGCAGCGGGCGGGGCGACCACAGCGGCGACGACAGCGCGCGCGAGGGGAACGGCACGTACAGGTGCGCGCCGCTGGTCGGCGCAACGGTCGTTACGCGCGCGCGTGCTGCGGCCGTTGTGTGCTCAACCCCTTGCGCGCGCCGCCGCCGCTCGGTGCACGCAGCGATTTCATGCGCGAGCAGGACCGCTTCCTGCCCATCGCCAACATTGCGCGTATCATGAAGCGCGCCCTGCCCTCGAGCGCCAAGATCGCCAAGGACGCCAAGGAGACGGTGCAGGAGTGCGTCTCCGAGTTCATCAGGTGCGCGGTGCGCGCTGGCCGAGCGCACGACGCGGCGTGACGGAGACGCACGCGCGCCCGCAGCTTCATCACGAGCGAGGCCAGCGACCGCTGCCAGCAGGAGAAGCGCAAGACGATCAACGGCGAGGACATCCTCTGGGCGATGCAGAGCCTCGGCTTTGACCAGTATGCCGAGCCGCTCAAGGTGTACCTGCAGCGGTACCGCGAGGTGCGTCGGCCGGGCGGCGGGCGCGGGGGGCGCGCGCTGAACGGCGGCGCGGCGCGCGCCAGTCAATGAAGGGCGAGCGGGCGGCGGGTGGGATGAAGGACGAGAGCGAGGAGGACGACGCGATGGGCGCGCAGGCGCAGGCGCACCCGCACCCGCACCCGCTGCCGCACTCGCACCCGCACGAGCACGCCGCGGCCTACGCCGGCAACCTGTACCACTGATCGAATTGTGACACTGAACGAGATGAGCACAGCAAGTGACGCGCCGCCCGCGCACCTGGGTGCCGACGTCGAGACGCTGTGGCAGAGCTGCCCGCGGATGGACCGCGACATGGCCGTGCAGCTGCTGCAGAGCACGGGTGGCTCACTTGAGGACGCGATGGCGCGCTTCCTGCGCGACCTGTACGACACGTCCGAGCTGCCCGTCGTGCCCAGCCCCGAGGTGCCGCTGCTGGGCATGAGCAACGCCGGCAACACGTGCGCCGACGACCGTGCCGCGCCCCCCCCCGTCCGCATCGGTGCTCAGCCCGCGTCGGCGCAGGTGCTACGTCGATAGCCTCCTGTTCTGCCTCTTCGCGCGGACCAACGCGTTCGACCAGCTGCTGCTCGTCGCGCCGCAGCGCCCGCACACGCTCGCGCCCGACGAGGATGCCGGCGAGGCGCTGCGCAAGCGCGAGCTGCTGCGCGCGGCCCTGCACGCCGTCGTCTGCTATCTGCGCACGGGCAACCTGGCGCCGCCGCTGCTGATGCGCTTCGTTGTGCACTGCTTCGCCGCGCTCGGCTTCCCCGCGCTGTGCGTGTGTCGGCCGTGCGCACGCGCGCGTGCTGACCCGCATCCCGCAGCAACGGTCTGTATGCGCAGCAGGACGCGTCCGAGCTGTTTGTGCACCTGATGGACACGCTCGGCGCGCCGCTCGTGCCGCTGCGCAGCCGGCTCTTTCACGGCGGAAAGACGTCTGACAGCGACGAGGCCATCGTCACAGAGCGCATCTTCCCGCTCGGTAGGGCGCGACACACGCGCATGTGACGCTCACCCGTGTCTCCCAGAGATCCCGCGCGGGGACAGGCCCGTCGCGCTGCCGCAGCTGCTGCGTGAGTACTTCCACGGCCAGAGCGTGCACGGGCTGCGCCGCGAGATCGTGCCTGGCAGCGAGGCGCAGCTGGACGCGTGGCGCTCGGTGCTCATGCTGCCGTTCTACACGACGGCCGACGGGGCCGCACAGGTGCGCCCGATCAAGCGCGGTGTCGCGGCACGTCACACGCTCGCCAGGCCGGGCCGAGCTTTGACCGCGTCGTGCTGCCGATCGTGCTCAAGCGCACGGGCTTTGACCCGTGGTTCGGCGAGTACCGCATCGCTCGCCCCGTGCTCGTGCCCGTCGAGGTGCGCGGCGCCCGATGGCCACGCACCGGCTCAGACCGCGCAGCTCGACTTTTCCAGCTTCGTGAACGACGGCGGGCCAAGCGCCGCGCCCGGGCTCGCGGCCCAGACCCAGGCGTTCAAGCTGCAGTTGCGCGCTGTCGTGTGCCATGAGGGCCCGTCGGCCAAAGGCGGTGCGCGGGTGCACCGTCGACCGCGTGCGTGCGTCGCTGACGCGCCGACAGGGCACTACATCGCCTATGCGATGGATGTGGACGGCTGGGCGCGCTTCGACGACCTGCAGGGCGAGCGCGTCGTGCGCCTGAGCCGGGGCGAGACGGAGCGCGTCTTCCGCGAACACCTGCCGTACGCGGCGTTCATCATGTTCTACGAGCTCACGCCGCACCGCGAGCGCGACGACCGGGCTCAAGCCGCCGCGCACGACGAGCACTTTCGCCACGACTATTACGACATGGGCCACTGCCCGATCCTCTGACTGCTGCTGCTGCTGCTGCTGCTGCCGCCGCCGCCTGTACATCAGAGCTTGCTTACACCACCGCGCTGATCGGGTCGCGCTGCGCAAGCGGGTCGAGCGCGCTCGGGCCGACTCGGTCGTACTCGCCGCTGCCCGTGGCTGCGTAGGGCAGGTCGCAATGCGGGCTGACGAGCGCGGGGAAGTACTGCCGGTAGCAAAAGTAGGCCACAAAGTAGCCTGCGGCGACCGCGCGGCGTGGCGCATGAGACCGCAGCGTGGCGGCGATGCGGCGCCGCACCGAGGATCGCGCCGACGATGACGTCGGCCGGGTGGTGCCGGTAGTCGATGACGCGCGACACCGCGACAAGGTACGCGCCCATCTGTTCGTGCGACGCGGCGTCGGCGCGTCGCAGGTCGCTGCAGCACGGTCGGCAGCGCACCAGCGGCACAAGCACCACAAACAGCTTCC
This sequence comes from Parvularia atlantis, assembly GCA_943704415.1. NCBI lineage: Eukaryota > Rotosphaerida > Parvularia > Parvularia atlantis. Next base: position 28,252 of record CALSCO010002369.1, on the reverse strand, counting down.
AGACACGCCCCCGCCCGTCAAATAGGTGCAGCTTGCCCGCCAGGTACAGCGACAGGAAGCCGAGGCCGGCCCACGCGACTGCGCGCGCGCGGCGTGAGCAGACGCGCGAGACGCGAAGCACACGCAGGCGCACAGGAGCTGTGGCCGGACGGGAAGCTCTTGCGGCCCTCGGCGACGAGACCCTCGTCGCCGGTGCACGCCGCCGTCGCTGCGTCGTACTGGCAGCGCGCGAGAAAGTCCGGCCGCAGCCGCCCGACGGTGACCTGCGCGGCGCATGTCGATCAGCATCCGCACCTCGCACACGCGCACACGTCGCACGCCTTGACAACGTCTGTCAGCAGGCCCGTCAGGCCGAACGTGAGCATCAGGCCGAGCAGCGCCGGGTACAGGTCGCGGTTGTTGCTGCGCCCGTCGACTACGAGCGAGACGGTGGTGATGACGACGACGGGCAGGACGAGCGCGAGCAGCATGAGCAGGTACGTCGGCACGCTCTCGGGGTCGGCGAACGGGTACGCGATGGACGGGTCGTCCGGGCGGATGACGCGCTCAAACGGCTGGGCCTGCGCTCGCCACCGCCCGTCAGCAATCGCGCCTGGCCAGGCACACATCGCGCGTCGCACGACGCACCAGCACCTCGACCAGCAGCAGCACAAACAGCAGCGCCGCCACCGCGAGCACGTCCGGCACGTACGGGCGCGTGCGCTGCCAGCAGTCCGCCATCGGTGGCTAAAGCAATCAGTTAGAGAGATGTTCGAGCTGTCATGGACCTCGAACCTGTTCTTGATGGCGCCAACGACTGGGCGTGGGTGCCCGGGCCGCGCGGGCGTGCGCTGCTGACGAGCTGCTTCCGCGAGCTTGACCGGGCGCGCGTGGGGCACCTGCTGGCCGATGTGCGTTGCCCGCTTGCGCATGTGAGACGCTGATGTTCGCGACAGGCACTGATGGACAACACTGTGATGCGACACGCATACGGCCGCGCGGCAACACGCGCGCGCGTGCTCGTGATCGATGTGGGCACGGAGATGGTCGGCGACCTCGCGCTGCGCCATCTCGTGCACCGCCTCGACGGCTGCGCCGCCGTCGCCGTCTGGTCCGACGGCACCGACAGCGTCACCTGGCCGCACGGCTCGGTCACGGCCGACGTGGACGTCTTCGCCGTGCTGCGCGCGGCCGAGGAGACGTGCGTGATGTGCTGCGGCACGTGCACGGGCGCGACTGATCACCTCGTCGCGCGTAGCGTGATCGGGAGTGAGCGGCCGCACCTGTGCCTGCGGCTCTTCGCGATGTCCGACGCCGCGACCCTGGCCGATCTGGGCGCGCTCGTCGCGCCGATGCTGCGCCTGGCCGACCGCCGTGGCCTGCCCGTGTTCGCCTACGACTTTGCCTGCACGCCGGACGTGCGCGGCGTGTTTGACGGCCTCGGCTTTGCCGAGCGGTGGCGGCACGTCTTTGACGAGTCGTCGCACGCCGTTGTCTCGCTGCTCGAGCGACTGCCACAGGGTTGAACGACCCGACACACATCACGGCACAGACACACGTCGCACTGTACGCCTACTGCACGGTCACGCCCACCTGGCGGAACTTGTTGAGCCACTGGCGCTTCTCGATTGCGCTCTCGAGGACGATCGTGACCGAGCGGTTCTGCGGTAACACGACGGTTATGCCGTTCTGCAGGCCTGCGACGCACCGCCGTGTCAGCGCAACGTGGTCGCGCGCGCACGCGGCGGCGCACCTGGCGCGTCCGGCACGCTCGTCACGGTGATGCTGGAGCACGGGTGCACCTGGCGGATCTCGAGCAGGCCGTCGGCGCCGGCTGGTCGCGCGAGCGCGTCAGCAGCCGGTGCCTGCGCAAGGCCAATGGCGCGCACCCAGGTTGGTCGTCACAAGCGCGTCGTTCAGCAGCACGAGGAATGCCTCCTTGTTGGCCTGGCTGTTGCTCCCGACGAGGAAGACCGGGCCCTCGTACACGTGGTAGCGGCTGGCACCGAGCAGCTCCTGCGGCGCCGTCAGCCGTCGACGCGCGGCCACGGCGAACTCCCGCGCGCACCTCCGTCTGGCCGGGCGTGGCGCTGCGCAGCTGTTTGACGCGGTGCTCGAGGCGCACGCGCGCGTGCTGCAGGCACAAGCGCACATGTGAGCACAAGCTCGCTGCGGGTCTGCTCGCGTGACACCGCACCGCCAGCGACGGCATCGGCTGGCCCACGCTGCTTGCCTGGCGCGCCTGCCATTTGGTCGTGCTCTGCTCGTTTGCCGGCTGGACGTACGAGGCCTGGCCGCGAGACGCGCGTTGAGCGTTTCGGGTTGGCGGCACCAAAGGCGCGTCCGCACCGGGAACCAGCCGCGCGTGCCGTAGTCCCAGTGCACGCCCCACCACCAGCCGTCCTCCTTGCGCACGCGCACGTGCACCAAGTCGTCCTCGTCCAGCACGAGGTCGTCGTCCTTCTGCGACGTGTACGCGTACAGCGCCACAAAGTCTGCGCGTGTCCCGCGATCACGCCCGGGCCGTGCAACGAGCAGCCCATGTGCACGCACCGTTCTCATCCAGGGCCACCGCCAGCTGCGTGCCGCTGCCACCCGCGGCCAGAGCCGTCGCCGCGGCCGGCGACTTGGGCACGGGCGGCGGACCGCCACCGCTGGCAGCCAGCGCGGCGGGCGACTTCTTGATCGGCGGCGGGCCCCCAGCTGCGGCTGCGGCAGCCGCGGGCGAGCGGCCGACGGGTGGCGGCGCGGCGCGCGAGCGGGCGGGCAGCGCGGGCGGCGCGGACGTCGTCGAGGGCGACGGCACAGGCATGGCCGCCGCGGCGGCGCGGTCCGGGAAGGCCAGGAAAGACTCGTGCACAATGCCCTTGCGGCCGTTGAGCGTGGCCTGCCGTCGGCGCGGTCACACAGCTGCAGCGCACGGCGGCGGCCGCGCGTGCAGCGCACCTCCCACCAGCCGTTGCCGATCGGCTCGCTCACGATCACCGCATCGCCAACACGCAGGGCCAGCTGGTTGGGCGGGGCGCCGCCAAAGTGCTCGACGACCTCGCACCGGATGCTGCTGGTTGGCTTCGCCGGCGGCGCCTTGGGCCGCGCCGGGGCTGCAGGCGCGGCTGCCGCGGCAGCCGGACCAAAGTCCTTATCCCAGTCGTCAAAGTCATCCGCGACGGTCTCGGCGGCCTTGAAGTCGTCTTCGAAGGCAGCCTGGGCGGGCAGCGATCAGCACACATCCGCGCTCAGCCAGCGCAAACGGCCGCGCACCACCGGCGCCTCGCCCGGCAGCTTGTCCCACTCGTCCTCGTCAAAGCCGGCCGCCGCGACAGCCGGCTTGGCCTTCGTGTCGGCGGCTAGGCGAGCACGCACACGTCAGTGGCGCGTTCGAGCGTCGCAGCGGGGCCGGCACCGCACCGCGAGGCACCCCAGGCGACGCCGACGCCGCCGCCGACTCGGCCACCGTGCCCTTGTCCTTCGCGCGCTTGCGCTCGGGCTTGGCGGGGGCGCGCATTGAGCCGGAGCTGCCGGCGACCATCGACTGCGGGCGCGGGCGGGCGGGCAGCTTGGGCGCCGTTGCAGCGGCCGCGGCCGGCTTGGGCGCAGGCGCCTCCCACTCGTCGTCAAAGCCGCCGGCTGCAGCGGCGACGGGCGCGCCGCCAAAGGCGTCGTCAAAGCCCGCGACGACCACGGGTGCGGCGACCGGTGCTGCGGAGCGGGCACGCTCAGTGCACCAGCGCGACAAGCGCCGAGGCACACGCACCACCGCCGAACGCGTCGTCAAAGCTGGCGGTGAAGGCAGGCGCGGGCGGGGGCTTTGTCGCAGCGGGCTCGAAGGACGACTCCCATGCTGGGGCAGTGCTCGGGGCTGCGGCGACGGAGACAGGCCGCCCGCGGCTGGGCAGCTTGGGCGCCTCGGCCGACGTGGGCGTCGTGACCTTGCTCACGGCCGCGGGCGACGGCGGGATCGGCGGGGCGCCCTTCGCCGCGCTCGCAGCCGCGGGAGACGGCGGGATGGGCGGGGCACGGGCGGGCAGCGACGGCGGCGCGGCGGCAGCAGCCGCGGCGGCCTTCTTGCGCGCGGCCTCCTCCTCAGCCTTGACGCGTGCGGCCTCCTCGTCGGCGGCCCGCTTGCGCGCGGCCTCCTCCTCAGCCGCCTTCTTGCGCCGCGCGGCCTCCTCCTCGGCCGCTTTGCGCCGTGCCTCCTCCTCGGCCGCTTTGCGCCGTGCCTCCTCCTCGGCCGCTTTACGCCGTGCCTCCTCCTCGGCCGCTTTACGCCGTGCCTCCTCCTCGGCCGCTTTGCGCCGTGCCTCCTCTTCGGCCGCTTTGCGCCGTGCCTCCTCCTCGGCCGCTTTGCGCTGCGCCTCGGCCTCGGCCTTGCGGCGCGCCTCTTCCTCTGCTGCCTTGCGGCGCGCCTCTTCCTCTGCTGCCTTGCGGCGCGCCTCCTCCATCTGCCGCGCTGTGACGCGTGCATGATCCTCAGCGCCCGGGCACCGCACGTGCGTCGCGCGCACCAATCTCTGCCTTCGTGTCCGCGATGCGACGCTGCAGGTCGGCCTGCGCGCTCTTGGCAGCAGCGAGGTTCTCGCGCGCCGAGTCGATCTGGAACTGCAGCTTGCTCCTCTCGTCCTGCAGCGCAAACAGCTGCGTCTGCACGTCACGCACGCGCACGTCGGCGTCGGCCCCGGACGCGCCTGCGCGCGCCGCCCGCTGTCTCAGCCAACAGCGCTTGAGCGCGCGTGAGTACGCACTGCTCAGCTGCTCCACGTGCGCGCGCTGCCGCGCTATGCGGCTGCGCAGCTGCTGCGCCAGATCTTCCTGCTGCTGCGTCTGCGCTCGGCGCAAGGGTCAGGCGCCCTCAGCGACACCGCACCGGCTGGTAGGCGCGCACCGCCTGCCGGGCTGCCGCGGCGGCCTGGTGCACGTCGTTGGTCGCGTGCAGCGCCTGCTCGATCTCCTGCTGAAGCGTCGAGACCTCCTGCGCCTGTGCCTGCGCTGTACGTCAGCGCGCACTGGCTCGCTCAGTGCATGCACGCGCGCACCATCGTCTTGGCGTCGCCGGCCTCGAGCGCCTGCTCCTCTGCCTGCGTCTGGCGCTGGAGGTCTCTGAGCTTGTCCTGCAGCAGCTGCTTCTGCTGCTCGATCGCCTGCTTCTCCGTGCGTAGCTGCTGGATCTGCAGCTCGCGCTGGCGCTTGAGCTCGGCCTGGCGCTGTGCGCGGCCGCAGGTACGACGGTTGGCGGCGCGCTCACGGGGATACGGCCGCGGTCGTCTGCGCACCCGATTATCCTCCTCCTGCTGGCGCCGCAGCATCTCGGCCTGGCGCCGGCGCTCTTCCTCCTCACGTATCTTCTGGCGGCGATCGGCCTCGGCCTGGCGCTTGCGCTCCTCCTCTTGGCGCCTGCGAGACAGTCGCTCAGCACTCGCAGCAGCGTCGCCGTCACCGGGCGGGCGCGCACCGCTCTTCCGTTTCGCGGCGCAAACGCTCCTCCTCCTCCTGCAGCATGCGCCGGCGACGCTCCAGCTCCTCTTGCGCGCGCTGAGGCCCCGATGCCGTCAGCCACGCGGCCGGTGCCTCTCCAATGCGGCGCACCTGGTTCTGCTCACGGCGGCGGTCCTCCAGGTCGGCCGACCGCGACGACGGCGCCTGGGGCGAGGGCGAGGCAACCGCCGGCCTGTGCATGGCGTGAGCGGCGCGTGTGCGCTGCGACGGCGCACGCACCACGATACGACGGGCGGCACAGTCAGGGCGGGCGTCACGGGCACGGCCAGACGCTTGGACGGCGGCACAAGGTTCGGCGGGAGCGCCTGCGAGCGGCGCTTCAGCACACGCCCCTGCGAGCGGACCATCCCCCGCGCGGGCCCACCTGCGGCACAGGGACGCCCTGGCGCGCGGCCTTCATCAGGTACAGCGCGACGGCAAACTCCTCGGGGTCTAGGAAGCCGCGCTTGGCCATGTCGCACAGGTCCCTGTCGTGCGCGTGCGTGAGTGAGGCCTGCCGTGCACGGGCGGGTGCGCGCACCAAATCTGCCCGAGCACGGGCGTGGGCAGGTTGGACGCCTGCATCGTCGGCGCGAGCTGACCGCCTGCGCACGCGCGCATGAGCGGCGAGCACGCACGCGAGACCGCGCGTGCCACGTACCCGACAGCAGGCCCGCGCGCTGCACGTCAATTGACGCGAAGATATAGTCGGCCTCGGCCTTGTCCTGCGGCGTGACGAGCCACGGCAGCGCGCCGGGCACGGCGCCGACTGGTGCGGCCTGCGCCCCGAGGCGGCCCGGGCGCAGCGTGTCCGGCAGCACGGGCGGCAGGGGGATGCCGAACTTGGCCTTCTCGGTCAGGAACATGGCGATGGCGAACTCGTCCGCCGTAAGCGCGCCGTCGCGGTCGACGTCCGACAGGTCCCTGCGCACAAAGTGTCAGGCGTGGCGGGTGGGCGGCGCGCGGGCGGCGGCGCAACCAGATCTGGCTGAGCACGTTGGTCGGCAGCTTGGACTCGGTCAGCACGTTGCGCGCGGTGCCGCCTGGGGCGCCGTCCGCGCGTGAGCGGTGCGCGCGGACACTCAGCGGGCCGGCAGACGGCGCGCACCCGACACGAGCTCCTTGTCGTTCTTCAGCTTCTTGAAGCGCTCGTCAGACTTGGCGCGCTGCGCGGGCGGGATGACCCACGCGCTCGCTGCACCGGCGCGGGACGCAGGGCGCGGCGGGCGCGGCGTGAGCGGCGTGAGCGAGCCGCGCGTGCTCTGCACACAAGTCGTGCGCACCCATGTTGAGCTGCCAACGGCGGATGCCTGCAACCAAGTGGTACTTGAATCGCAGATGGTTGTCAGCTCGGTGCAGTCACCAGCCGGAGCCAGCCGGAGCCAGCCGAAGCCAAGCACGTGTGTGCGACATGCAGGAACGGAAACAGAAGAACACGCGTGCGCTCACTGGCCCTGGCCGAGGCTGAAGCCCGGCTCGCCGTCAAAGTTGTACAGATTCTCGGTCTTGATCACCTCGAGGCCGTGCGCCTCAAGCTGCTGCATCAGGTGCACAATGTCGCGCGTCGATACGCCGGGCCCCTCGCCGCCCATGAACCGGCACCGCCAGTGGTTGACTTTGTACGTGTCTGGGTGGCCCTCGGGCCAGACCTTGACGCCGCGGTTGCTGATCATCTGGAGCGAGAAGTGCTTGCTCTTGTGCGAGTTGAGCGCGGCGGCCAGCGTGTCGGCGTTGCGGTTGTTCTGGTCCCAGTCGACGAAGATGTCGACGCCGACGAGGGTCTTGGTCGGGCGCGGGCGCACGGGCGCCTGGGGCAGGTGGAAGCTCGGGGCGGCCGGGGCGAAGGGCCACTCGCGCGCGGCGCGGACCTCGGCGCGCAGCACCGACGGCTCCTTGCCGAGGCGGTCGATGACGGCGTCGGCAAACTCCTGCGTGCCCACGAGCAGCTTGCTCTTCGAGTCGGCGAAGTCAGCCGGGGCGCGGAAGATGTCCTTCGTGTGCAGGCCGTCCTCGAGCGTCGTCAGCCACGCGTTCTTGATCGTGCGGCCGACGTCGTTCAGGCCGATGTGCGAGAGCATCATCACGGCCGCGTTGAGCAGGCCCGACGGGTTGGCGATGTTGCGCCCGGCGATGTCGGGGGCGCTGCCGTGGACGGCCTCGAACATGGCGGCGTTGTCGCCTGCGGGCGTGGGCGGCCCGCGGTGTGAGCCGAGGGATGACGCGCGGGGCCGGGCGCGACGGGGCGGGGCGGGGCGCACGCACCAATGTTGGCCGAGCCGGCCAGGCCTACCGAGCCGGCGACGTCCGCGGCCACGTCCGAGAGGATGTCGCCGTAAAGGTTGAGCGTGACGATGACGTCGAACAGGTGCGGCTTGGTGGCGATCTGGGCCGTGGCGATGTCGACGATCTTGTGCTCCGAGGCGATCTCGGGGTACTGCGCCGCGACCTCCTGGAAGACCTTGTAAAACATGCCGTCGGTGAGCTTCATGATGTTGTTCTTGGTGATGCAGGTGACCTTCCGGCGGCCGAGGCGGCGCGCGTGCTCGAAGGCGTACTTGACGATGCGCTCGGTGCCGGGGATGGTGATGAGCTTGATGCACTGGACGACCTCGCTCGTGTGCCGGTGCTCGATGCCCGCGTACAGGTCCTCCTCGTTCTCGCGCACGACAATCATGTCCATGTGCTTGTGCATCGACGGCACATACGGCTGCAGCGTCACGACCGGGCGCACGTTGCTGTACAGGCCGAGCGTCTTGCGCACGGTCACGTTGAGGCTCTTCACGCCCCCGCCCAGCGGCGTTGTGATGGGCGCCTTGAGGAACAGGCGCGTCCGGTTGAGCGAGTCCCACCCAGACTTCTCGATGCCGCTGCTCACGCCCGACTTGTACACGCTCTCGCCGATGCGGATCGTCTCAAACTCGAGCGGCGCGTTGGCCGCGCGCAGGATCTTGAGCGTCGCGTCCATGATCTCGGGGCCGATGCCGTCGCCGTGCGCCACCGTCACGAGATGCTTGCCGCTGGCCGACTTGGCCGTCGCGAGCATCATCGTCCGCGTGAAGAACCCGGCGCGGAGCATGGGTGCGTGGCTCTTGTGGCGCGAGGGCGCGGGTCGGGCTGGGTGTGGGGTGGCCGCCTGCGGATTCGCGCTTGTGAGCGCCACGTGCGGGCCGGATGCGCGGCGTGCGAGCGGCGGCGGGCGGCGGCGGAAGACGGGGCACCGCGTGTTTGCGCGCGCAGGAAAAATGTGCGGCGGGCACCGCGTGGCAGGCGGGCGGGCCAGGCAGGTTTTTTGGGCGGCGGGCCCGCGCGGGCCACGTGGCGGAGAAACCGGCCCGCAACGGATCGGGCGCGGGCCAATCAGCGCGCGCCGCGGCCATGCTGGCCCGATCGCGATCGATGCGCCACGTGGCAGCGTCGTGCGAGTTCACGTTTTGTACCTACCTTCTGTGCATGTTGTCGCTCGACGCCACACACACCATGGCTGACGCCGTGTCTCCTCCCGGAGTCCGCATTCCCTCAGATGGACGCGCTGGCGGACCTGCTCGGCGACCTCGAGGCGACCGCGGGCGTGCCGGTCCTGCCCGTGCAGCCGCCGGTGGAGCAGCAGCAGCAGCAGCAGCAGCAGCCAGCAGCCGCGCAAGGTGCATCTCATCCGCGTCTCGCCCCTGTTTCGCGTGCCGTCTGAGACGCGCCCCCGGCGCGCCAGGCAGCGACCCCGTGCCGCGCGGCATGCGCGCGCGCGCATCGACAGAGGCCTCGGTCGACACGTTCGACCCGACGACCACGCTCAAGCAGGGCTGGTTGGTCAAGCAGGGTGGCTCGCACAAGGCGCGTCCGCGCTCACCGAACACACAGCGGCACCTGACGCGCCGCCGCGTCGCAGAGCTGGAAGAAGCGCTGGTTCATGCTGCAGCGCGGCGGCGGCGAGCTCGCGCGGCTCGTGTACTACGCCAAGCCGCCGACGCGCGTGCGCCTGCCTTCCCGCGTGCCGCGCACGTCACCCGACCGCGACGCCGCAGGACGCCGAGCCAATCAAGACTGTGCTGCTGTACGGCAGCCGCGTCGTCAAGACGCAGAAGGACCGCTTTGAGCTCGACAGCTACGGCCGCACGTTCTTTTTCTGCGCGCCGTCGGAGGAGGTGCGCATCGCGGTCCGTGCGCGCCAGGGCCCCGCTCACGCGCACGCGCCGTCCCAGCTGTGCGACGAGTGGGTCCACGCCATCCGCGCCGCGACGCCGCCGGCCGTCGCCGGGCTCGCACTAGACGGCGACCGCGAGACCGCGTCGTCGTCGACAACGCTGGTGCGCCCGTGTTGACCAGCGCCGCACGGCTCATGCGCGCGCGCCACCAGATGGACGGCTTTCTGTGGAAGCAGGGCCAGCGCATCAAGGTGCGCACTGCTGCCTCGCCGGCTGCTTTCGTGACGCGGGCTGCGCCCGCAGACGTGGAAGCGGCGCTGGTTTGTGCTGCGCGGCCAGAAGCTCGTGTACTACAAGAACGACACCGTGCGCGGCGGCGCACCAGCCCGCGTGATACGCGGCTGAGCCGCCCGCACGCCGCCCGCAGAAGGCCGAGCCGCTCGGCATCGTCGACCTCGACGGCGCCGACACGTCACTGGTGCCGCGCGTCGACGGCAGCGTCGCGCCGCCCAAACCGGGCCTCTTTGGCTTTGAGGCGCGCGCACTGCGAACACCGTGAGCGCTCGCACCTGACGCGCAGCGGCGCGGTCGCAGGTCAAGCTGCCGGAGCGCCGCTTTGTGCTGTTTGCGGAGGCGAAAGTGCGATCGCTTGCCGCATCGCGTTGTGCTGAGCGATTCGGTTGCAGGCGCAGCAGGAGCGCTGGGCTGCGGCCGTCGAGCGCGTGCTGCAGACCGCAGCGGAGGGCCGGCGCGCGTCCGCGTCCAGGGTCGACAGCGAGGCGCTCGTGTACGGCTCGACGTCGGGCGAGGATGACGAGCTTGATGCCGATGCGACCGACGTCGCGGCGGCCGCGTGGATCGAGAGCGCCGTGAGCGACCTGCAGCCACCGGGTGCGCCGCGGACCCTCGTGCCCGTCGCCGAGACGCCCGCGAGCGAGAGCAGTGCCGGCGAGCCCGCGCAGCAGCGCACGCGCACCAGCAACGCGGCGCAGATGCACCAGCTGCCCGTGGTCGTCGGCAAGTCGTCCTTCGCCGGCAGCTTCTCGGGCTCGGCCGCGCGTCCAGCTGCACCGCTGTCGCCGCCACCCCAGCAGCCGCCTCTGCAGCCGCCGCAGCGTGCAGCCGTCGTGCCCGCCAGCGTCTCGCCGGTAACGGCCGCGCCGAGTTCGCCGCCTGCAGCAACGGCACAGCAGCAGGCTGCGACCGAGCTGCAGCAGAGCCTGCGCGCGGCGACGGCTGCCGCAGGCGTCGCGACGGCCTCGCTGGCCGTGCCGCAGCACACTGTCGTGCCCGCCGACGTGCTCAAGGTGAGACGCCTGCGGGCGAAGCACTGCGGCTGAGCCCGTCGGACGCGCGTGTGCAGAATGACGCGGTCATGCAGGGACTGCTCGGTGCGCTCGACGATCTCGACAGCATCGCCACCCCGGCTGCCAAGCCCGCCGCATTAGCGCCGGCACCCGCGCCTGCCCCACCGGCTGCCAAGCCCGCCGCATTAGCGCCGGCACCCGCGCCTGCCACTCGGCGCGCCATGCGCCAGTCCAAGACGCTATCGATGGGTGCGCCGCCGTTCGCCGCAGCGTGTCCCCGCGCTCAGCGCTTCGCCGCCGCGTGCGCAGGCCTGGAAGTGCTCGGGCTGGCCATGGTGGATCTCTCGGACCGGCCTACCGCCGAGCTCGTCGGCGCGTTGCTGGCGGGCGCCGACGGCAAGGCCCAGCTGGGTACGTTCATCAACTCGGCGCGCGCGCTGTGCGACCGCCACGCGGCAGGTAGCGCTTGCACGAGCCCTGCACGCGTGTGTGGCGTGCTGAGGCCCTAGCGCGCCTCAGAGCCAGCACTGTCCGAGACGCTGCGGTCGCAGGCCGCGCTCGAGGTGGCCGTGCGCGTCGCGGGTGAGCACGCCGAGATGATCGCGCGCTTCTACGCGCTGCGCCTCCTGGCCACGTTCTCGACGAGGGGTGCGCCGCTCTGCGCCTGTCTGGCGCGAGCTCACCCGCGCGCGCGCCAGACGCCAACCGTCTGGCCATCTACCGCGCCGAGGGCGTGACCATGGCCGTACGCTACGTCGAGGAGGCGGCTTCCGGGCACGGCGACGCGCGCCTGCACCGCCAGGCGGTCAAGTTGCTGATCAACCTGTCGTTCACGGGTGCGCAGCTGCGAGGCATCACATACCCACGCTGACCGAGCCGTCGGCAGACGCGCTGTACATCCAGAGCGAGATCCGCAAGGTCGGCGGGCTCCGGCACCTCGTGGCCCTGCTCGACAGCCAGAGCCCCGAAGTGCGAGGTGTGTTTTCGTCAGCGGCACAGCGCGACGCAACGCTGAGCCGCTGCGCGCAGCGCTCGGGCTGCAGTGCATGATCAACATCTCGGCCAACGAGGACAACCAGGCGGAAGTGCTCGCGAGTGGTGGGCTGCAAAAGCTCGTGGCGCTTATCGCCAGCACGAATCGCGTCTACCAATGCCACGGCGCGACGGTGCTGGCCAACCTCACGGTCGACGGTGCGCCTCGCCCCGTGCCGTGCGGCTGGTGCGCGCTGGTGGCCTGATAGCCGACAGCAGATGCCGTCAAGCTGCAGGTGATGAAGAGCGGCGGACTGGTGCCGCTCGTGCGCCTCCTCGCATCGCCGTACGAAGACGTGCAGCTGGAGGCCACGCGCGTGATCGCCAACGTGTCCTTCCTGGGTGCGCACTCCTGCTCAGCCCTCGCCGCTCCCTGACCATCAACGCAGAGGCGCTCAAGATGCCGCTCGCGGACGCCGGCGCCGTGACAGCGGTCGTGACCTTGCTTGGGCGCACAAGCAACGCCAGCGTGCGGCTGTATGCGATCTGGTCGCTCGCCAACCTCGCGACGAACGGTGTGCGCCGCTCGCCGCTCGCCGCTGCCGCCCGCACCGCTGACGTTCGTTGCGGCCAGGCGCTCTCGGCGAGGCCGTCGGCAAGCTCGGCGGGTGTGCGGCCATCTTGCACGAGATCCGCGCGAGCCAAAGGCACGCACTCGCAGACGCTGTGTGCCGTGCAGCGTTGTGACGCACCGCTGCCACGCAGCCTCAGCGCGCCCAAGGACGTGGCACTGGGGCAGCAGATCCGCTATCGCTCGGTCTGGGCGCTGGCCAACCTGTTCCTGAGCGGCAAGCACTCGCGTCGCTGCCTTGTTCGCGCTGAGACGCCCGGCGCCGCACAGCCGTCAACCGCTCGCTCGCCTCGACCGACGCCGCTGCTGTCGTGGCGTGCCTGCTCGATACCGTGCGCAGCGACGGCCTCGAGACCGTCAACGAGACGATCAAGGCCGTGGCCAACCTCGCGATCGACGGTGCGTGGCACGTCGAGCTGCGCGGGCGTCTCTGACGGCCCTGTCGCAGACGCGTTCCGCGAGGCGCTCGGGCGCGGCGGCGCGTGCGACCTGCTTGTGCAGCTCTACTATGCCAACCCGGCCGACCGCACGCTGATGGACAACTGCTTGGTGGCGCTGCTCAATCTCTCGCTCAACGGTGAGCGGGTCCGCGCGCGCGTGTGCTCCAGTGCAGCGCCCCTCACGCGCCGCTGCGGTGACATGCAGCGACGTGCCGCACGGCCATGGCCAGCTGCGGTGGCCTCGTCATGGTGCTGCGCTTCCTGATGGGCCAGCGGCAAGGCATCGCGACCGAGTACAGCACGCTCAACGCCCTCAAGCTGTTCACCAACCTGGCCTACAGCGGTGCGCCGGCTGCCGTGCGCCGGCTGCGGCTGAGCCGGTGCTCGCAGACGACAACCGCGTCTACTACCTGCAGACAAATGCGCCGCGCGTGCTGGCGCAGCTGGCGCGTGCCCCGCTCAGCGCAGACGTCGTAGCGCAGCTGCGTCGCGCGCTGCAGATGCTCGGCCTGCCGAGTGCGTGGCTCTGGCTGCCGCGTGCCTAGCCGCTCACCGCTCGCACCCAGGTGAGCTCGCCGACCTGGAGCGCTTCCTGCAGACGTTCAAGCCGCAGCGCACGATCGAACTCGACGACGACGCGGCCGCACCAGCCGACAGCGATGCGCGTGCGTGCGACTCGGCCGGACGCTGCACCAGCCCGCTCACTGCGACGCGCAGCTGCTGGCGACGGCACTCAGGGCTCGCAACAGCAGCAGCAGCCGACGCTGTGGATCAAGGTGACGTACGGCAAGGACACGAAGGTGTTCAAGCTGCCGCCGGACGCGTTCTCGGTCGCCAAGCTGGACGCGCTCGTGCGCGAAAAGTTCCCGACGGTCGACGCGCGCGCGACCATCACGTGTCGATACAAGGACGAAGCGGGCGACACGGTTGCGCTCGAGTGCGACGACGACCTCGAGTATACGATCGACTCGCACCGGTCGCAGCACGGGTGCGCTGCTCGTCGAGGCTCGCACGTGCTCGCTGACTTCGCTCGCAGGAACGACGCCGCGTCGGTCAAGATGGCTCTGACGATGACCACCGTGCTGCCGACGGCCGCACAGGACTACATCTCGGGCGAGGGCGGGCCGCGCGCGGTCGCGTTCGACGCCGCCGCCACCTCGTCGGTGCTGGCCGAGGGAGCGCCTCCGCGTGCGGCGCTGCTGGACGAGCTGCGCCAGGTGGGCGGTGACTGCGTGCGCAGTGCACGGACCGCTCAACGGGTAACGGGCGCAGGGCAAGACGCTTAAGAAGGTCACGCGGCAGATGATCGTCGAGAACTACATGGCCAAGAAGCGCGAGCAGGGCAAGGACGCGCACAGCCAGATGCTCACGGCGATCCGCGGCGGCGCGACGCTGCGCAAGGTCGAGCGGCCGCGCGAGCCCGCCGCGGCGCTGCTCACCAAGCAGAGCATGTTTGAGGCCGGCTCGCTCGGTGCGTGCGCCTGCTCGCGATGCGGCATGTGCCCGGCGCGCTGAGTGGGCGGCAGGCCAAGTGCTCCAGGCGAGCGTGCTGTCACGGCGCAAGTTTGGCGTGACGGGCGCGGCCGGCGACGCGGGCGAGGACGGCGATGGCACGGATGACTGGTGAACGTGTCGTTGGTTTGTGATCGGCAGGCGAGCCGCTATGTGCTAGCCGGATGATGCTGAAGCTAGAGTTAGTGCGGTGCCCCTCGAGCGCAAAGTCTTTCCTTCGGGCGGCTAGCCCGACCAGCAACCGGCTGCGCGGCGCGACGCGATGGACGACCTCGACGACCTCGTGCAGGAGCTCGAGCTCGCGCGCACGTCGACCGCACTGTTGCGCAGCCCCGCGGCGCTCGACGACGCCGAAGATGCCGACGGCGAGCTGGAGACGCGCGACGACGACGGCGGCGGGACCGACACCGACACGCTGCATGAGCGCGCGGGCGGCACGCCCGCGCCGAGCGGGGCGGACGACGGCTCCGACGACGGCTTGCAGGTCTCGGTGAGCGGGCGCGTGAGCCACGCGAGCAGCGAAGACCTGCACGCGACGGTCGACGGCACGTGCCCCATCTGCAAGCAGGGCTTCACGGGCACGGACGGCGGGCGCGCGCCCGTGGTGCTGCCGTGCCTGCACCAGATCTGCAAGTCGTGTGCGCGCGCGCCTGGCGCCGGCGCCAAGTGCGAGGTGCTGATGGAGCGCAACGTCAAGTGTGGCGTCGCGTTCGACTTTGCCCGCGTGATCCTGCCCGACGACGACGACGGCAGCGGCAGCGCGCGTTCCGGCCGGCGCACGGGCGGCGGCGGCGGCGGCAGCGGCGGCGGCCCCGACGGCCGGCCGATCAAGTGCGCGACGCATCCGGCCGCCGACGTCGCGTTCTTCTGCGACCGGTGCCTCGTGCTGACGTGCAAGGACTGCATTGTGGGCCGGCACCGCGGGCACGACATGCTCTCGTTCGACGAGGCGCGGGCCAAGGCGCCGGCGGCGGCGGCAGCGCGGGCGGCGGCGCTTGGGTCGCGCTTGAACGACGTCGAGGCCGGCATCGCGTCGTATGCGCAGCTGAGCGAGATCCTGCAGGACCGGCTCGAGGCCAACGTGGAGCTGGTGGACGAGAAGTTCAACGAGATCATCACCGAGCTGCGCGAGAAGACGCAGCAGCTCGAGATGCGCCGGTACCAGCTGCGCGAGGACGTGCGCAAGTCGATCCAGGGCGACATCGAGCAGGTCAAGGCGCAGCGCCAGGACCTCGTGCGCCTGCGCGACCACATCCTCACGACGACGCAGATGAGCGAGGGCGGCATCGGCTCGTCGCTCGTGAGGGCGTCGGCGGTGGCGCAGCGCGTGAGCGAGCTCGAGGTCGCGCCGGTGCCGTCTGAGGTCGCGGCGATCGAGACGGTCACGTTCATGTTTGCGGTCCCGCTCAACGTCCTGGTCGAGGACATCAACACGCTCGGCTCGGTCCTGCACGAGCGCGTGTCGGCAGGCAGCGGCATGGGTGCGCGCGGCGGCGACGATGACGACGACGACGACGACGCCGGTGGGGCGCGCGGCCGCGGCACGGGCCGTCTCTCGCCCAACGCGACGCTCGTGAGCTCGTCGCAGCGCCGCGGCCGGCGTGGCAAGGGCAGCGTGCCGCGCGTGGGCACGATCGGGCGCTCGGGCGTGGGCAACGTGGGCTCGGTGGGCAAGTACATGTCGTTCTCGACGCCCGCCAACGTGATCGGCGGGCCCGAGCCCGGCACGGAGCCGCTGCAGTTCACATCGCCGATCGGCGTGACGGTGCTGCCGAACGGGATCGTCGTCGTGAGCGAGTGGACGAACGAGCGCCTGCAGATGCTGACGATGGACGGTGCGCACCTGCGCTTCGTCAAGACCAAGGCGTGCGCGGCGGGTGTGTCATCGACCAAGGCGGGCGAGATCTGGGTGGCGCTGCGCGACGTGAGCCGCGTGCGCCTGCTCACGCCCGTGGGCGTGGTCCTGCGCGAGATCAAGTGCCCGCTCGCGAGCATCGCGGTGCAGCTCGACAACGGCGACGTGGCCGTGGGCTGCGGCGGCGCCAACCTGGTCAAGCTGTTTGCGCCGGACGGGCGGGAGAAGTGGTCGTCGGGCGGCGACGGCTTCAAGTACGTCTACAGCCTCGTGGCGGCCAACAACGAGCTGGTCGTGTGCGACAACAAGAACAACCGGCTGCAGGTGCTCTCGCTCGCCGACGGCCGGTACCTGCGCAGCATCGGCCGCGACCAGCTCAACGGCCCGTGCGGCGTCGCATACGACCCCTTTGCGCGCGTGCTGATCGTGTCGGAGCGCGACCGCATATCGGTGTGGACGCAGCAGGGTGCGGTCGCGCACCGGTGGGGCACGGCCGGCACCGAGCCGGGCCAGTTCAGCAACGGCTTTGGCGGGTGCTGCATCGCGCCGAACGGCTCAATCTGCGCGGTCGACTGGGGCAACCACCGCCTTCAGATCTTTTCGTGAGCGAGGGTGCGGGGCAGGGAGCAACAGAGGGGCGAGCTGTGGTGTGACTTTGCTCGTGTTTGTTGAGCTCTCGGAAGAGAGTCTCAAGCAAGGGGTCCAGGCTGCACAACTCACTCGGCCAGACGTCTCCAGTTGACTGTCGATGCACACCTAGCACGTATGGTCGCCGCCCTCCTGGTGATCAATAAGGCCGGCGGGCTCATCTTCCGGCGCGACTTCTCGCGCGGCGCGGCAGCGCGGCACAAGGACAACGACTACCTCGTGCTCGCCGGCACGTTCCACAGGTGCGTGCCGTGCGCACCACCATGCCCGCCGGCGCTCACCCGCCCCGCCGCCGCGCAGCGTGCACGCCATCGCGTCGCAGGTCTCGCCCGAGCTGCGCTCGTCGGGCATCGAGCTGCTCGAGGCCGACTCGTTCAACCTGTACTGCTTCCAGACGCTGACGGGTGCGCGTCGGCGCACGTGGCCGAGCGTGCGCCCGAGCTGACCGCGGCGTCTGCCCGCCAGGCATCAAGTTCATCGCCGTCGCCACGCCCGACCGGCCCAACGTCGACATCATCCTGCGCAAGATCTACGAGCTCTACTCGGACTATGTGCTCAAGAACCCGTTCTACATCCCCGAGATGCCCATCCACTGCGAGCAGTTTGACGTGGCGCTGCAGCGGCTGCTCAAGGTGTGACCCATCGCCCTGTACTTCGTTCATCGCCAGCGCCGCACACACGCCAAGGCAAAGTCATCAATCGAGCGCGCAAAGCGTCCAGTCGCCGTCCGCGTCCGGCCGCAGCGCGTAGTTGGGCGGCGGCTTGGCCAGCTCCTCGCGCAGCGCCGGCGGCCAGGCATCGTCGTCGTCGTCAGCGCCGAGGCACTTGGAGCGCTGCCGGCGCAGGGTCGCGATTGCGTCGACGAGCGCGGCGCAAAGGTCGTCGACCTTGGCGGGCGGTGCGGACGGACGGGCGGCAGGCGCGGGCAGCACGAGCACGACAAAGGTGAGCACGTAGGCCGCGGCGAGCAGGCTGAGCGTGATGCCGGCGCTGGCGTCGAGCTGCTCGCCGTGCGCCGAGGCGGG
Organism: Parvularia atlantis; assembly: GCA_943704415.1. Classification (NCBI taxonomy): domain Eukaryota; order Rotosphaerida; genus Parvularia; species Parvularia atlantis. The sequence continues at coordinate 10,272 of CALSCO010002369.1, read as the reverse complement.
CAGCGATGCGGCGAGCGAGACGACAGCCGCGACCAGGGCGATGCAGCGCGGCGCGAGCGGCGGCAGGGGCAGGATCATGACGGCGACCTCGTTGCCGGTGACGAGGCACGCCGCCACGGACGCCGCGCGCAGCACCACGAGCGCGCGCGCCACGAGCGTCTCAACGGTGTCGGCCAGGGCATTGAGCAGGCCCGCGCGCTCGTGCACGTACTCGAGGCGGTCGCTGAGGCTGCCGAGGGCCGCCGCGTGTAGCTGCTGGCCGCGCGTGACGGCGTCCTGCGCGGTGCGCAGCGCCGCAAAGCCGTCGCGAAGCAGCTCGGCCTGCCCGTACACGTCCGTCGCGAGCTTCTCGACCGAGCCGCGAACGATGTCCACGGCCGTGTCCAGCTGCTGCGCCGTCACGTCCAGGCGGTCCGAGAGGCGCGCGTGCTGCTCGGTGAGGTCGTGGTCGAGCGTGCGCAGGTGCGCGCGCGCGTCGCCGAGCCGCGTGTCGAGCGTGCGGAATGCCGCGTCAAGGTCGCCGGCCAGGGCGGCGTGCCGCTCCATTAGCGCGCGCAGGCCCGCGGCCGTCGCGTTGGCGATCACGTGCAGCCCGCGTGCGCGCTCGGCGTCCAAAGTGACCGCGGCTGCGTGCAAGTCGTGCCAGCGCTGCGTCGTGTCGGCGGCGAACGTGCGCGCGTCCGCGATCGACGTCTGCAGCTGGCGCACGGCGTCCTTGACCTGCGCGCAGGCGCCGCGTCAGGCGACAGCGGCATCGCGCGCGCGCCCGTGCTGGGCGTGCCTGTGCGCGGAAGAGCTCGTTGGACAGCAGCGCGCAGACGTCGACGAGCTTGAGCGAGAACATGGTGTACTGCGTGAAGTCGTCCTTGTCCATCGCGCCGAGGCAGCGCGGCAGCGGCTGCGTGGCCGCGCACGGGATCTCGGGCAGCAGCGACGTGCGGCGCTGGCAGTTGAGCTGGGTTATGTCAGCAGTGCGATGCGATGCGACGCGATGCCAACGCGCGCACCCAGTGGATGGCCAGGCGCGCGCGCGGCTCGGACGCCAGGGCCTGGCAGTCGGTGTCGAGCTGCGCAAACGCGCTGAGCAGGCAGCGGTCCTGCGTCGTCTCGAGCTCGCGCAGCAGCGCCAGCGCCGACGCCTCGCTGTCGCGCGAGACGGCCGTGCCGGGCTCGAAGAAGCTGACGGCGCGGTCGTCCGTCGGCGGCTCGTCGTGACCGGCAGCAGCGGCGGCCCACCACCAGGCCGCGGTGCCGCGCGGCAGCAGCGCGAGCAGCAGTGGCATCACGAGCAGGCGCGTCGCAGCTGTCATCGCCGCAAACTCGGCCGCGCGCCGCGCTCGAGCTGTCGCCGCATCGGGGTGAAGATCGCGCCTAGGTCGGCCGCGCGCAAACAAGGCGTGGCCGCGCGCTGCGTCCAGAATGTTCCAGACGCGCTTCCGCGGCCTTTGTCGCTGTCGCAGGCTCTGTCGCGCCCCGTTTGCGTGCCCAGAGCGCGTCCGCGCGCGCGCGCTGGCCGGCGCGGCCCCCATGTGATCCGCACGGCGCTGCGCGCTGTGATCCGAACGGCGCTGCGCGCCGTGGTGGATTTTCGGGCGTGCGTGGAAAGCCGGGCGCGGAAGGGGTTGGCTGCCTGCCTGCTTTTGTGAGAAGCCCCCGCCCCTTGCGCCGGTGTGACGCGGGCCACGGTGGCTGCGGCGTCGCGCGCTGCTGTCGTGGCGTGCGCGCGCGGGAGGGTGGCCAGGCGGGGAGGCGACAGACGCAGAGGCCGCGCTGGCTGATAGCTCATATGGGACGCCACGCACGCACGACTCACGCCGCGCACCCGGCACGCAGGCCGCCAGCCGACCGGGGACGCGCGACCATGACGACGACCAAGAGCGCGACGTACGACTACCTCATTAAGCTGCTGCTCATCGGCGACAGCGGTGCGCGCCGGGCGTCAGGCACAGCGCCGCGCTCGTGACACGCGTACGCACAACACGCGCAGGTGTCGGCAAGAGCTGCCTGCTGCTGCGCTTCTCGGACGACTCGTTCACGCCGAGCTTCATCACGACGATCGGGTGCGCCGCAACGCCGCCGAAACGCCGTCGTCGCGCGCTTAAAAAAAAAAAACACCTCAATGGGCTCAACACCGCGCACGCGCACGCGCACGCAGCATCGACTTTAAGATCCGCACGATCGAGCTCGACGGCAAGCGCATCAAGCTGCAGATCTGGGACACGGCCGGCCAGGAGCGCTTCCGGACAATCACGACCGGTGCGTGCTGCCCCGCGCCGTGCGGCCGCTGAGCGGCCGTTCGCCGACCAGCGTACTACCGGGGGGCCATGGGCATCCTGCTCGTGTACGACGTGACGGATCAGAAGTCGTTTGACAGTGCGCACGCGCTTGGCAGCAGCGGGCGAAAGCGGGCTGATCGCGGCCCTCGCGCCCGCAGACATCCGGAACTGGATCCGCAACATCGAGCAGCACGCGAGCGAGGGCGTCAACAAGATCCTCGTCGGCAACAAGTGCGACATGACGGACCGGAGGGTGCGCCGCCGCCGCGGTCGCGCTACCCGGGGCGCCGCAGCTGAGCGCGCCGAAGGTGGTGGACGCGGACAAGGGCGCGGAGCTGGCCAAGGAGTACAACATCAAGTTCCTCGAGACGAGCGCGAAGACGAACGTCAACGTGGAGCAGGCCTTCATCGACCTCGCACGGTGCGCCCGCGGGAGGCGGGGAGCGGCGCGGCGCGGCGCGGCGGGGAGCTGACGTGGGCGCCTTAGCGACATCAAGAAGCGCCTGATCGACAGCCCAGCAGGCGGCGCGGGGACTGGGTCGGAGAAGCCCGCGACGGGCAAGGTGCGCGCGATGCACGCAGCATGCGCGTGGCACGCGTCGCTGACGTCGCACGCGCTCGCCTAGATCACCGGCAGCGACCTCGCCGGCGGCCAGACGGCGAAGCAGGGCTGCTGCTGAGCGCTGCACTCCGTTCCTACCGCCCTGTGTTTTTCTTCTCCCCTCCCCGCCCGTCGTCCTCTGTCCGTCCTCTTCCTGCGCGGGTGTCGCGTCCTGTGTGTCTGTGTGTCACTTGCGTGGCAGTTTTGTCACACACCCATGCCATGACCGACGCGGCGTTCAAGGTCCTCGTCGTCGGCGACACAGGCACGCCCGCTCGCTCGCACGCGCGTGCTGGCGTGCTGGACCAACCTGCGCGCGCGCACGGGCGCGCAGCCGTGGGCAAGAGCCTGCTGATGCTGCGCTTCTGCGCGTCGGCCGAAGCGAAGGACGTGTTCGAGGTGCACAACGCGCAGTACGTGCCGACCTTGGGGTGCGGCACGCCACTGTGGCTGCGCAGCACGTGCTGAGCGCGCCGCAGCGTCGACTTCAGGGTGCGCAAGGTCGAGATCGAGGGCAAGAACGTGACCATGAAGGTCTGGGACACGGCCGGCCAGGAGCGCTTCCGCGCGATCACCAACGGTGCGCGCTCGAAGGCGCCCCGCCCGGGGCTCCTCACGCCTGCCACGCAGGGTACTACCGCGACATGCACGGCGTGTTGCTGGTGTACTCGGTCGCGGACCGCACCTCGTTCAAGAGCACGTCCGCGCCTTGTGCGACGCGGCGGTGGTTTGCTGACGCGCCCGCACCAGGCATCAAGCACTGGCTCGGCAACGTGCGCAACCACGCGCCGGACGATGTGCGCATTATCCTCGTCGGGACGAAGGCCGACCTGGCGCAGCACCGGGTGCGGGGCGACGAGGCTCGCGCAAACGAGAACCTGATACGTGCTTGCGAAGGTTGTCACGACGGACGAGGGCCGCGACCTGGCGCGCTCGTTCGAGTTCGCGTTCTTCGAGACGAGCGCCAAGACGGGCGAGAACGTGGACGAGGCATTCATGGCGCTTGCGACGTGCGTGTGTTGTGGTGCGAGCCGCGCCCAGGCTCACACGCGCGGTGCCTCGCAGCGAGATCAAGCACGAGATCATGGACAAGAACCGCCTCAAGGTCCGCACAACGCCCAGTTTGTGCGTCGAGCGCTGACGTTTCTCGCACAGAGGAGCTCCAAGATCGAGCCCATCAAGCCCGGGCAGCCCGAGCCCGGCCCGGAGGCGGGGTGGAAATCCATGTTTGCGCGCTGCTGATCTTCCCCGACCACACCTATACACGCGCCCGTCTTTCTTAAGCAGTCAGCACGTCGACGCCGCGGTCGGTGATGAGGACCATGTGCTCAAACTGGGCCGAGCGCGCGCCGTCGAGCGTGGCGATGGTCCAACCGTCGGCCCAGTGCCACACGCGCGTCGTGCCCTGGTTGACGATGGGCTCTGCGTGCGCGGAGGCAGCGCCGCGTGTCAGCGTGAAGTGTCGCTCCCGTGCACACAAAAGCGGCCGCACCGATCGTAAACACCATTCCGGGCTCGAGCCGCCGCATGTCGTTGTTGCCTGCGCACGAAGCAGGAAGATCAGCGCACGGGCATGTGAGCGCGCGCGAAAGACGCACGGCAGTGGTGCACGAGTGGGTCCGTGTGAAAGTCGCGGTTGATGCCGTGCCCGCAAAAGATGCGGTTGGTGCTGAAGCCGAGCGCCTGCACGTGGTCCCTGCCGCCGTCGCCGCCGCGAGATCAGCCCGCTGCCATCCGTCGTGCGGCGCGCACTCGATCGCATTCCCGATCACGTTCACGGGCTCGCCCGGGCGGCACGCGTCGATCGCGCGCATCATCGCGTCGTGCGCCGCCCGCACCACGGCCCGCCCGGGCTCGTCCACGTCGCCCACGAGGAACGTGCGTGACGAGTCGCCGTGGTAGCCCGCGCGCGTGTACACGGTCACGTCGACGTTGACGATGTCACCGTCGGCGAGCGGGCGCGTGTCTGGGATGCCGTGGCAGACGACGTTGTTGACCGACGTGCACACGGACTTGGGGAAGCCCTTGTAGTTCAGCGGCGAGGGGTACAGGTCGCGCGCGAGCATGAACGCGTGGAGCTTGCGGTCGACCTCGTCGGTGGTGACGCCAACCTGACCGCGCATTTGCATGCGTGCTGCGAGCTGGCGGAGCGCACGCGCCGCACCTGCACCACCGTCTGCGCGTAGTCGAGCACGTCGCGCACGAGCCGCCCCGCGCGCCTCAGCTCGGCGACGTCGGCTGCGGTGTTGATGATTGGGTGGGTCGACGGCGGCACGCGGCCCGTGTCGGCGTACGGCGGCCGGTGCACGGTGCCGGCGGGCACGGGCTGCGCAGGCCTCACGACGGCGGGGCCCGTGAGCACCTCGTACCGCCCGAACGGGCCCGGTGCGGGCGCGCGCAGCCGCGACAACACACTCCGTGCGAGCGCACGCATTTCAAAAGTTGAGTGTCATCCAACCGCGGCCATGATGGACCAGCTGCGAGAGCGGATGAAGCGGGCCAAGGCGGAGCGTGCCGCGGCTAAGCGGCCCGCGAGCGAGGACGAGGACGGCGAGGGCGACAGTGACGGCCAGCAGCAGCAGCAGCCGGCCAAGGTCGCGCGCGTGCTGCCGAGCGCGCCCGGCGGCGTCTCGGCCGTCGCGTCCAAGTGGGTCCGACGCAACGCCAAGGGCCAGCTCGTCTGCGTCGCCTGCGCCGTCGCGCTCAAGGACGACGTGCTGTGGATGTCGCACAGCCTGAGCAAGCGCCACAAGGACAACGTCGCGCTGTCGGAGCGCGTCCCCGCCAGCAGCACGACCCTCGGTGCCGGCGCGGCCAAGGGCAAGGGCGCGAAGCCGGCCGGGCCGCTCGTGGCGCTCAAGTGCGTGCGGGTCCTGGCCTGTGTGTGCCGTGCGCTGCTGGTCTGACGCGCGGTCGCAGCTACGAGGACGACGACGAAGACGGTGATGCTGACGCGGCCAACGGCAGCACAGCCTCGGCCGCCAAGGGCAAGGCCCCCGCAGCCGACGTGACGCCCGCCGCCGCCAGGATACCGATCGGCCCGTCGCCGCGGCCCGACCCGGCGCCTGCGGCAGGCGGCGACACTGACGCGCCAGACGCGGCATCTGCCGCCGCGCCTGCGTCCGCGCCCGCGTCGGCGGCCGGCTCGTCGACGTCGCTGCCCGCGGGCTTCTTCGACGACAAGCGCAAGGACGCGTGGGCACGGCAAGTCAACCCTGACGATGAGCTCGAGAAGGAGATGGAGCGGTTCAAGCGCGAGATCCAGAAGGACACGAGCGCGGCCGACAAGGCGCAGGACGAGACGCTGCTCGAGATTGCGCTCGAGCGCGGCGAGGACGAGGCCGTGGAGCAGGAGAACTTTGTCAACCGCGTCGAGCTGCTGCGGCGCGCGCGCGACTACGTGCGGCAGGTGCGCCAGACCCTCGCGGCCGAGGCGGCGGCGGCGGGCGGCGGCAGCGCGGCGGGCGGGGCCAGGGACGGCAATGACGACGACGACGACGACGACGACGACGACGACGACGACGATGATGAGGGGGGCGAGGGCGCGGGCGCGGACGGGCTCAACGGGTCAGCCGACGACTGGCGCGCCAAGGGGAGTTGAGACTGACGGCTGTGCCGGTGCCAGTTGCCACTTTGCACTTTGACTGGCTGTGCGAGATGCGCATCGTGGTCCCACAGCCGGGCGCTGCACCGGCCGCTGCGCCGGCCCCGCCACTCCTGCAGCAGCAGCAGCAGCAGCAGCAGCAGGCGTCGGGCGGCAGCAGCGGCAGCGCGCCGTCGACACCGCCACCGACGCCCCTGGCGTCATCAACTCACGCGACGCACGTCACGGCCGCCTCGACGGCCGCCGCGGCGGGCTGGGACACGTCGTCGTCGTCGTCGTCGTCGTCGTCGTCGTCGTCGTCGGCCGCCTCCTCCGCCGCCGCCGCCGTGCGCCGCCACGGCTCGGCCAGCGCGGCGGGGCGCGGGCGAATCGAGCGCGTCAGCCGCGTCTCGGCAGCGTCGTCGCCGACAGCCGCGTCTGCTCCGCCTTTGCCGGCCACCACGGCGGGCGCCGCGCCCGCAACAACCGCAGCCGACGCGCCGCCGCGCCGCGCGCACCGCAGCCTGTGCGCGCCCGTCGCCGCGCCCGACTGACCAACGTGTTGACGTTCGTCTCGCGGCAGACGCTCAAGCGCACCCGCGCCGCCCGCGCCGCCCGCCGCCGCGCCGCCCACCGACAGCACAGCCGACAGCGCCGGCGCGGAGGGGTACAACAGCGAGGACGAGGTCGGCGGGGAGACGCGCGTGGCCGGCGGGGTGACGGCCGACGAGCTGGTGCGCGTGCTCGCGCCTGGGCAGCAGAGGCGGCGGGTTCTGAGCGGCCGGACGCAGCGCGAGCGCGAGCGCACGTTTGAGCGCGCGATGCGCAAGGTGCACGGGCTCGCCGTGCGGCGCGTCAAGCCCGACGGCGCGTGTCTGTTCCGCGCAACGGGTGCGGCACCGGCACCGGCCTGTTCACCCACAGCGCGCGTGCTCAGACGGCGCCACCGCAGCCGACCAGGTCTACGGCGACGAGAACGCGCACGCGACCGTGCGCCGCGAGGTCGTCGACCACCTGTGGCGCGAGCGCGACCACTACAGCCAGTTTGTGACCGAGGACTTTGCCGGCTACGTCAAGCGCAAGAGGCGCGCGCCGTCCGCCCTGCTCGCCGTGCACACGCTTACACACGCGCGTGCACGTGCACAGCAACTCCAAGTGCTTCGGCAACAACCTCGAGATCCAGGCCATCTCGGAGGTGTACGGGCGCCCGGTGGAGGTCTACCGGTACTCGACTGGTGCGCGGTGTGCGCGTTTGTGCTGTGCGTAGCGCTGACCGTGGCCGCGCGCAGACCCGATCAACATCTTCATGGAGCAGAATCCGGCCAGCGTCTCGCCCCTGCCGCCCATCCGCCTGAGCTACCACCGCAGCAGCCACGTGCGTTCGCGCCAAAGTGAGCATGCGCCGCACCGGCTCACGCGGTCGCCCCAGTACAACTCGCTGCGCGGCGCCGTGAACGAGAGCGGCGAGCAGACCACGCCGCCCGCGACCGCGCTCGCCATCCCGCCGCCCGCGACGCTCGGCGAGCACCTGCACCTGAGCGAGGCGCTGGCGCAGTCAGAGCGTGCCGCCACCGAGCAGGTGCGACATGCGCACCAAGTATGTGTGAGCGTGCCGCGCCGTCTCACTTGCTCGCCGCAGCTGCTCGTGGAGGAGAGCAAGAAGGCGGCCGAGCTCGAGCGCACCGAGGCCGAGATCACGGCCGCGGTGATGGCCGCGTCGCTGGCCGAGCTGACGGTGCGCGCGCCACGCGTCCGTCGCGACCGTCTGACCTTGCACCGTGCAGGCGGCCGTGTGGCACTCGTCGGTCGTGACGGCGGCGGCGCCGCCTGCGGGCCCTGGGCGGCCCGGCGCGAAGGACAAGGCAAAGGCGCCGGCCTCGCCGCCGCCGCTCGACGGCGGCGACTTTGGCGGGAGCGGGGGCGGGGCGACACCGCTGGCGCCGAGCCGTGCGAGCAGCAGCATGTCGGACCTGACGGGCGCGGGCGGGGACGGGAGCGACGATGTGTTGTAGCCTGGAACGCGCGATGATCACCTGGCGGTGCGACGGCGCGGCCGACGTCGCGCTCGACGAGGCCACGGCAACGTTCCTCGCGCAGCTGCTGCGCGACGACACGTTCGACGATGCGGCCGAGCAGGCTGAGGCTGTGCGGGCGACGCTCGACGCGCTGGACGCGCTCTCGCCGGCCGAGCGCGACGCCCTCGCGGCCGATCTGGTCGAGCGGCGCGCCTTCTTTGCCGCGCTGGTGCAGGACGCGACCGCACCCGATCCGCCGCCGTCGGAATCGCCCACGGTCGAGGCACCGCAGCAGCAGCCGGTGCAGCAGCAGCGGCAGCGACGCCGGCCGCGACGCCAGCGCTTCGTGCTGCCCGCTGACGCCGAGGGCGACGGCGACGACGACAACGCCCCGCCGCGCGCGCGCCTCGACGATCGCCCCGTGTGCCAGTTTTTCCTGCGCGGCGAGTGCCGGCGCGCCAAGTGCGAGTACGTGCACGACACGCGCGCCGTCGTGTGCCGCTTCTGGCTGGCGGGTGTGTGTCTCAAGGAAGACGCGTGCCCGTTTGCGCACGTCGCGCCGGCCGACGACACGGCCGACGACGAGGACGACGACGAGGACGGCGGCGCCGAGCCGGACGTGCCTGACGTACCTGACGACGGCGCGGACGTGCGGTACGTGCCCCAGCCCGAGTCGTTCGCCACGGCCGTGCGCGTCGGGCAGCTGCGTGAGGCCTTCCCGAGCGTCGAGCCGATGATCCTGCGCGACACGCTGCTGGCCAACGACGGCGACGTCGCTGCGGCCACGCGCGAGCTGGCCACGCGCTTCGAGCTGGTCGCCGTCGCGCCCGTCGAGCCGCGCCGTCGCGTCGTGCAGCCGATCGCCACGGCCGCGCCACGCCTCGCCGCGGACGCGCCGAACCCGTCGCTCTGGGTCGAGACGGGCGCGGCCGTGTCGCAGCTATACGCCAAGCTGCGCGCCGAGGCCATCGAGCACACCAAGGCCCGCAACAAGTTCTTCCAGCAGTCGACCGCGGCCTACATGCGCGGCGACGGCGCGACCGCACGCAAGCTGTCGGCGCAGGGCCGGTGGCACCAGGAGCGAATGAACGAGCTGCAAGCGGGTGCGCCGGCGCAGGGCCGCGTGCGTGCGGCTCACGTGCGGGTCGCGCGCAGAGGCCAGCCAGAGCATGCTCACGACGCGCAATCAAGGCCTCGTCGGCGCCGACGAGCCGACGTACGACCTGCACGGCCTGCACGTCCACGAGGGTGCGCGCGTGACACTGCTGCAGCCGCGTGCATTGCGTGCTGACCCGGACGCAGCGCTCGGCTTTGTCGACGAGGTGCTGGCGCAGCTCGCCCAGCGGCGCTACAGCGGGCCGGTCTACCTAATCGTGGTGCGTGCGATGACGGCTCTTGCTTCGTATCGGTGCTCACGCCGAATGCCAGGGCACCGGGCACCACTCGCGCGACGCCAAGGGCGGGCGGCTCGGCCCGGGCGTCGTGCAGCACCTTCGCCAGCGCCAGTACGAGCCGCGCGACGTCAGCACGGATGGGCGGGGCGGCATGCTGCGGTTTCTTGTGAGCGCCGACTGAACAGAACTGAACGCCTCTTACAAAAGTGCCTTTTTAAACCTAAACTGAACTCCTTGTGTCACTGTGGAGCCGAGTCGTCCTTGGTGGCACCTTTCTCCGGGCCCGAGGCAGCCTCAGGGGTTTCCCCCCGCATCACGAGCAGTGCCCGTGGTTCTTGAGATAAGCCAGGCCTGTTCCAGTTCAAACCAGACGCGATGTCCTTGATGACGACGCTGCCGACTC
>CALSCO010002368.1:0-95559 GCA_943704415.1 Parvularia atlantis | reverse complement strand
TCTCTCTCTCTCTCTCTCTCTCTCTCTCTCTCTCTCTCTCTCTCTCTCTCTCTCTCTCTCTCTCTCTCTCTCTCTCTCTCTCTCTCTGCATGCCCCCGCTCTGCATGCTCACGCCCGCGGCCGGCCCCCGCTCTGCATGCTTACGCCCGCGACCGGCCCTGGCCCTGGCCCCGCCCGCAGACATCCGTCTCCAGCAGCGCAACGGTCGCAAGACCCTGACCACCGTCCAGGGCCTCAATGCCTACCTTGACCGTGCCAAGATTGAGAAGCTCATCAAGATCTTCAAGAAGGTGCGTCGACCGCGCGCTGTGTGGCCGTGTGGCGTGCAGCGGCGGCTCACACGAACGCTCCCCCCCCCCCTTTCGCGGCGGCAGGACTTCTGCTGCAACGGCACGATCGTCGACCACAAGGAGTGGGGCGAGGTGATCCAGCTGCAGGGCGACCACCGCACGCGCGTGGGCGACATGCTCGTGAACGAGGAGGTCGTGAAGAAGGAGATGGTCAAGATCCACGGCTTCTGAGGCTCGCGCTTGCGCCGCTCCGCCAGCACCGCATGCCGCATGCCTGCACACGCATCCTTGCACCACCCCGTGCCCCCCCTCCGTTCTGTTCCGTCCCGTGTGATCAGCCCGTCATAAGACGAAAGGCACGCGACACTGGCAGTGGACCGGAGTGCTCGCGTGCGCATCCGCAGAACTGTCCGCGCGTCGCACCTGTGCGCTCGTGTCCGTGCCCGTGCACACGCGGTGGGCCCGCTCGCGCGCCCGCCGTGCTGCGCCGGCACGCCCGCATTCAAATGCGTCATATTCGCCGCCGAGCCGGCGTCCGTTCCAGAACGCGCTGGCGCTGTCACACTGCTGTCGCCGCGCGCCTCGTCGTCGCCCCCGTCTCCCGCGCGCCGCTGACGCCGCCGCCGTCGCCACCGCGCGCGCCACAGGGCCGTCTCCCCGCCACGCGCCCCTCCCACCTCGCGACGGCCGGCCAGCGTGCCAGCCGATGACCCGCCCCTGACGTCGCGACCCCTCGAGCCGTTCCACCGCCGGCGCCGCGTTCGCCTCGCCGCCGCGCCCGCCGCACCCGCACCGCCACCAGCCATGGCTCCGCGCGGGCTCCGCCCTCCCGCACTGCTGCTGCTGCCGCCGCCGTTGCTGCTGCTGCTGCCGCTGACGCTGCTGCTGGCCGCGCTCGCGGGCCCCGGCGCGCACGCCGCCGACTCGCCTGCTGCGCCGTTGCTCGTCCGCATGGCGCTGCTGCCGCAGGGCTTCACGGCGGACGACGCAGTGGCCATCGAGGAGTACGTGTACCGCACGCTCAACGTGAGCGTGCAGGTCGTGTACGAGCAGCAGCCGTCGACCGCGACCATCTACCACGACCTCATCGCCAACGTGTACCTGCCCCAGCGCAGCTTCGACATCTACGCGCTCGACGTCACGTGGACGACCGAGTTTGGCACATCGTTCCTCGACCTGTCCAACATCACGGCCTACGCCGACCTGCACTGCTCGCCCGCGGACGAGAACGAGTGCGACTTCCTCCCGCAGATCTACGACGCCTTTGTTGACCGCGTCGTCCTACCCGACGGCACGAACGTCTCGCGCATCGTCGCAGCGCCCTGGTACGGCGACCTCGGCCTGCTCTTCTACCGCGAGGACCTCGTTGGCAAGTACGTCGACCTCGGCCTCATCAGCCCGCCGCCCTACAACACGTACAACGACCTCGTCTCCGCCGCCAGCACCATCTTCCGCAGCGAGGCCGGCGAGAGCCCAGTCAACCTCCTGCGCGGCGGCTACCTCTTCCCTGTCGCACCCGGCACGGATGACATGACCTCGATCGGCCTCGAGCTCATCTTCTCCAACGGCGGCGGCAACATCGTCAACAACGACGCCTTCTCAACCGTGGCCAACCCGCAGGGTGCGCCGCCCGCCCGCCCGCGCAGCAGAGCACGCACGCACTCACCCTGCCCGGCGCGGCGCGGCACAGCGCTCATGGCCGTGTTCAACGCCTCCAACTGGATCGGCCCCGTCACGCCGCCTTACGTCCTCGGCGTCGACTCGACCTACGTCAGCAACAACTTTGCCTTCTGCACCGCGCCGTTCATGCGCAACTGGGCCAGCCAGTTCAACATCGTCAAGAACGGTGCGTGGGGCGGCGCGGGTGCAGCTGCGGCTGATCACGGCCGCCAGGTTTCCGCTGCGACGGCAAGGACGTCCGTGTCGGCGTGGCCACTCTGCCGGGCGCGGCGGTCATCGGTGGCTGGGGCCTTGGGTGCGCGCTGCCGGGCGCGCCCCTGTGCTGCGCTGCCGCTCACGCAACGAAAACAGCATCGCCAACTATGTCTCGCCTGAGAAGCTCGCAGTTTGCCTTGAGATCCTCCGCTACCTCACCAGGCACGCCGCGCTGCACCATTGCGCGCGCGCGCACTGACACCGCACCGCGTGCAGCACCGAGTACATGGCCCAGCGCGCCATCTACTACGACCTCGTGCCCTCGCGCTTCTCGTCGATCGAGCTCGTCTGCAACAGCACCAGCAATGCGACCATCCTGAGTGCGCGCCGCGCCGCGCGCGCCGCCGCAGTGCTCACGCGGTGCGCCAGCGTCCTTTTGCACCCTGCTGTCACAGATCGACCAGAGCGTCGTCGTCAACCGGCCGTCGGACGTGTGCGGGGCGGGGTGCGCTCGAGGCGCGGCAGGGTCCGCCCGCGCTTGCTCTGCTCACGCCACGTTTGCTCGCGCTTGGGCAGCTACACAAGCATCTCGCTCTACTTCTCGTCGTGGATGTACACGCAGGTCAGCCAGACCCTGACGCTGTCACAGCTCTCGAACAACCTCCACCAGGTGCGTCGTCGCAGCACGCGCGCATGCCCCGTGCCCTGACCGCTGCGTGGCACGGCGCGCCAGCTCGAGCAGGACCTCAACTCGATTCTGCACATGGCCGACGAGGGGCAGTTCTGCGGCTTCATCAACATGGTCATGATCACATGCAAGCCCGGCCTGTCGTGCGTCAACGGGGGCTGCTTCAACTTCCGCCCGCTCATCATCGGTGCGTGTGTGTGCGGACGTGCGGAAGCGCTCGCACGCTCACGGATCCTGCGCGCTCCAGGTCTGACGATCCCGCTCGGCCTCATCTTCATCGCGCTCACCATCGCCTTCGCGTGCATCTACTACCGCAAGGCGTCTGGTGCGGCTGCCCTGCCACACGCACCCACACGCACGCGCTCCTGACGCGGGTGGCGTCGCAGGCGGCCCGATGTGGGGCACCTATGTGATTCACAGCCACGAGATCGTCACGGAGGACCAGCCGCTCGGCCGCGGCTCCTTTGGTGTCGTGTACAAGGTGCGCCTGCGCCGCCTCGCTGCCTTGCGTGCGCCGCCTCACCGCCCGCCTGGTCTGGCCAGGGCCGCTACCGCGACACAGTCGTCGCCGTCAAGCGCATCATCAATCAGGACCAGTCGAGCGAGGTCGTCAAGGGTGCGCCTGCGCCCCGTGTGCGCTGCTGCTGGCACAGGGCCGCTCACGCTTGCGTGCGATCACGCAGCGTTCAAGGACGAGGTCAAGATCCTCGTGTCGCTGCGCCACCCAAACATTGTCCTGTTCATGGGCGCGTGCTTTGACCGAGTGCGTCGCGCGTCTGTGTAGCCTGGGCGCGCGACTGACGCCCGCTGGCAGGACAACCTGGCGATCGTCACCGAGTTCATGATCAAGGGCAACCTGCACTCAGTCCTGCACGACACGCGCGTGGTGCTCGACTGGAGCGTGCGCATGCGCATGCTGCGCGACATCTGCTGCGGCATGGGTGCGTGCGGCACGCACTCCGCTGCTCCGGCCCGTGACTGAACCCGTGGCGCCGCTGGCCCAGCGTACTTGCACGCGGCCCACCCGCCCATCCTTCACCGCGACCTCAAGAGCCCTAATATTCTCGTCGACTCAGACTTCCGCCTCAAGGTGTCCGACTTTGGCCTGACCGTGCTCAAGGAGACGAAGCGTACGCTGCCGCCGCGCGCCGCCGCGCGCCGCGCCCCCGAGTGCCCCTGAGTGTTCACACCAACGACGCCCCGCGCCCACCGCAGGCCCGCTCAAGCGCAAGCAGACGTCCCAGAGCGGCTCGGAGGAGTACAACTTCCGCGGCTCGCTCTACTGGGCCGCGCCCGAGGTGCTCCAGAACGAGCCGTACTCGGAGAAGTGCGACGTCTACAGGTGCGCGCGCGCGGGCCGCGTCCTGGCCGTCGTTGCCGCGACCGACATGGCTCCGCCGCACGCCTAGCTTTGGCATCATCTGCTGGGAGATTCTCACGCGCGAGACGCTATATGCGGGCCTGCACCCGCTGTCGGTCGGCTACAAGGTGCCGTTGCCGAAGCGTGCGGCCGCCGGGCGTGACGGTGAGTGCAGGTCATGGTGGAGGACCTGCGGCCCGCGATCCCCGACGAGTGCCCGGACCACCTCGCGTCGATCATGCGCAAGTGCTGGGCGACGAACCAGAGCGAGCGGCCGCAGTTCAACGAGCTGCTAGACATGGTGAGCGAGACGCTGTTGCGTCATGTTGCGGCTGCTGAGCACGCCACGCCTGCAGTTCGAGGGCCTCGCCAGCCCATACCTGAAGCACTTCATCAACAACCTGAAGGAGTTCCAGCTCATGCGGCAGAAGGAGAAGGAGCTGCAGCGGGTGCGCGACACAAACCTGCGCGCGCGCGCGCGCGCGCGCGTGCGTGACCCGTTGCGACGCAGCAACACGACCTGGTTCTGGCGCTGGACGAGATCGCGCCCGAGGCGTCCGAGCCGCTCGGGGCCGTCGCGCTCGTCGTCGTGGACCTGCAGCACTGGACGAAGCTGTGGGACGTGGCGATCAATTGCATGGATGAGGCCGTGGAAATGGTGCGCCCTGCGATGCGCTCTTGCACGCCGCTGAACCCGCGCGCCAGTACTCGTTCATCCTGCGGCGAAACATGCGCCGCTGCAGCGGGTTTGAGGCCACGTTCGAGGGGCGCTCGTGCATCGTCGCCTTCCAGGGTGCGCACGCGCGTCGGCCGTCGCGCAGGCCGCGCTCACCGAGCCGGCACGGCAGACACCGCCCTGGCCGTGCGCTGGGCGCTCGAGACGCAGGAGGACCTCGTGCACGCAGACTGGCCCGAGGCGATCGTCAACTGCTCCGAATGCCCGCAGGTTGCCTCGCCGGACGGGCGCGTGCTGTTTCGCGGCTTCCGCGCCCGCATGGTATGTTGCATGCGGTGCGTGCGCGCGACTCAGTGCCCGGGCGCCGCCAGGGCATCCACTTTGGCACGCCCACGCGCTCGATCAACCCGCTCACGAAGCGCACCGTGTTCACAGGACCCGTGGTCAACAAGACGTCGCGCATCTGCTTTACGGCCGAGGGCGGTACGGGGGGCGCGCTCGTCGCGGACAGCGTCTGCTCACACGCGGTGGTGGGCAGGGCAAGTCGTGCTGAGCCGAGAGGCGCTGGACAACTTGCGGCCGATGCTCGAGGAGCTCGAGGATCTGCAGCCGCAGGTGTGCGACAGGGCAGGTGGTGTGGCGGCCGCTGAGTGCGCGCGCAGCTGATCAACATGGGCGACTACAACCTAACGCACGGCGACAGCGAGGCCGAGCCGCTGACCAACGTCGAGTCGCACGAGCTGCACGGGCGCATGTACCAGAACAACGAGGAGCCGGAGCAAATCGAAGGCGCGCCTCGGCGTCGCAACGCGCACGCAGCCGCCGCCTGCTGACCGGCCGCGCCTACGCAGCCGCGCACTCGATGGACGTGCTTGAGGGCTTCCTGTCGTCGCACGAGTGGAGCATTTCGCCCGAGGAGCTCAGCATCGAGTCGGACTGCCTCGGGCGCGGCTCGGTCGGCGAGGTGCGGCGGCCCGGCGGCTGAGCACCCGGCACGGCTCACACAGCGCGGTGACGCGCACACAGGTCTTCCGCGGCCGTTGGAAGGGCCTGCAGGTCGCGATCAAGCGCATATACCGCACTGACTTCCCGCCCGCGACGCTGCTCGCCCTATCGGCCGAGGCAAGTGCTGCTGCTGCGCCGGGCGTCACTGCGCTGACGCGCGCGTATGCGCACGCTCGGCAGGTCTCGCTGCTCTACCAGCTGCGCCACCCGAACCTGCTGCCGTTCCTGGGCGCGTCCATCGGGCCGGAGACGTTCTGCATCGTGGCCGAGTACATGGACAGCGGGCACCTGCGCCAAGTGCTCATGAATGCGCAGACGCGGTGCGTGCTGCAGCCGTCATTCGCGCGCGCGTGACCGCCCTGTCGCAGGCCCCAGCTCGGCACGCGTGTCCGCATGATGGCCGACGTCGCTGCCGCGTTCAAGTACCTGCACTTGTTCAACCCGCCGATCGTGCACCGCAACCTGCGCACGACCAACATCATGGTCAACTCGCGCCTGCAAGTCAAGGTGCGATGGCGCCGTCTGCGGCTTGCGACAACGTGCTGACTGACACATGCACAATGCGGCGCGACGAGCAGGTTTCGGACTTTGGCCTCAGTGCAGCCGTGATGCAGCCGGCGACGATTACCAACGCGGCACAGAACATGTGGACGGCGCCGGAGGTCATGCTCGGTCGCACGGCCACGACCGAGTCGGACGTGTACTCGTACGCGATCGTGATGTGGGAGGTGCGCGCGGCCGCGACGCGTCTCGCGCGGCACACCGCTGACGGTCCGCGCCAGACACTGCTGTGCCAGATTCCGTTCGCGGGCAAGTCGGCCGGCTTCATGGACTGGGTGCCGCTCGTGGTCGAGGGCTCGCGCCCTGCCCTGCCGTCAGCGTCGATGTACCCCGCCTGGTACATCGAGCTGCTCCAGGTGCGCCGCCCGCTGCGGCAGTGGGCACCCGCAGCAGCGCTCACACGGGAGCGCAGAGCGCGTGGGACGGCAACCCGCGCAAGCGGCCCTCGTTCAGCCGCATCGTGGACGTGTTTGCGGCCGAGGCCACGCCTGAGGCCCTGGCGCGAATGGGCGTGACGACGCCGGCCGTAAGCGATGCAACGAGTATGTGGCACCGCGCGCTGTCGTCGCCGAGCGTGGGCTGACCCTGCGGCGCGCCACAGACGTGCCTGCGCAGGCCATCCGGCGCCTGGGCAGTCGTGACCCGTCCAGGTGCGCGCGTCGCGCGGCATTGCACGATCCACAACTGCGCTGACTGCAGCATCACCCGCAGCAACGCCTCGTCGACGTTTGGACTGTCGTTCATGCGGGCGACAAAGTCACGCTCCAACGACGGGCTGTGCGCCGCGCCCGCACGCGTTCTGTGCTGTCGCGGTGCTGACACGAGCGCGCCGCAGCTCGCTCCGCCGCGACAGCAGCCACTCTACGACGCCGCCACTCGCGTCGCCGCCGATCGACGAGGGGAAAGAAGCGACCTCGCGGCCGTCGCAGCTGGTCGTGGCCAACGCGCTCGCGCCGCGTGCGTCGATGGAGAACATGCAGCAGCGTCGCGGTGCGCCCGCCCAGCGTTTGCGCAGGGTGGCCGTGCTAACACAGCTCGCTAGGCTCCGTCTCGTCTTCACCGAGCGACAGCCACCTCGCGCAGCGCACGCCGTACCGGCAGGACCCGATGGCGCTGCGGCAGAGCTGGATTGCGAGCGTGCAGGCGGCCAAGACTAAGGCGGAGAAGCGGCTGGAGGACGAGCAGCTGGGTGTGGTGACGGTCACCGTCGGCGACGACGAGAACGCTGGCGTCGGCGCCGGCAACGGCCTCACCTCCGAGTCGAGCATCCTGACCGAGTCGCGCAGCACGTCGTCGGTGGGCTTTGGCGCGGCCGTGCTGGCGAGCGAGTCGTCGAGCAGCGTACGCATGCGGCCGCGCACGCCGCGGCAGGTGTCCTTGTTCCAGGTGCGCTGTCTGCATGGGAGCGCGTGCGTGCGTGCAACGGCCCGGGCTGAGCGGGATGGGCAGGGCGGCGTGCACGTGTCCGCAAAGGTCTCGGGGGCGTCGCCGGTGGTTGTGCACGTGGACGACAACGCGGTGCGGGCCGAAGAGGACAAGGTGCGCGCGCGCGCTGCAGCGACCGCGTCTTTGTGTCGCCTGACGGCCGCGCGAAGCACCGGCAGGAGAACGCGGCGCAGGAGCGCGAGCAGCGGCGCCAACGGATCATCCAGTATGCGCGCGCGCGCATCGGGCTGGACGAGCCGACGTCGCTGTCGTCGTCCACCGTGTTGTCGCTTGACGTGCGTGCAGTGGGTGGGTGCGTGAGTGCGAGCGTGCGCTGACTGCCTCGGCCGCAGGTGATGCAAGAGCGCCGTCCGCCGCGGACGATCGCCAGCATGCTTAAGCGCCCGCCGCTAATCCGCCGCACGACCTCGCCCGACATCAGCGTCGGCCAGCTGCGGCTGCCCGAGCGCTCGCCCGTGGAGCCGGTCAGCGGCAACCGCGGCGAGGCCACGACACCGGAGCTGTGCGTCTGCGCATCGTCGCGCCGCGGGACTGACAGTTGTGCGCGCTGTCAGGATGTCGCCCGGCGCGGTCGCGACGCGCAAGAAGCGCAAGCCCGGGGCCAAGACCCCCGTCACGCCGCAGTTCTCGCAGACGCTGCCGGAGCTGCTGACGACCGACTCGTCGAGCGCAGGTGGCGTGACAGGCGCCGGCCAGACTCGCCGACCGCTGAACCCCCCACACAGACGTCAAGCGGCCGCCGAAGCGCAAGGCGACGTCGCCGAGCAAGTCGCCGGTCAAGGCCGCGTCGCAGCCGGTGTCGGTGCTGCAGAGCCCGTCGATGGCGGTGCAGAGCGAGGACGCGCTGGACCCGATCGCGGCGGCGCTGCAGGAAGGGATTCGCCAGGCCGAGCAGCGTCTGCGTGCCCTCGGCGATGGCGCAGCGCCGCCCCCGCAACAGCAGCAGCAGCAGACGCGACGCAAGGGCAAGCGCGGCCTGGGCTCGTCGCTGCGGACGATGACCGTGCCGGACCTTGGCGAGATCGAGATGGACATGATTGGGTGATTTTTTATCGTGTACATGCGGCGCACGTGCGGTTGCGGTGAGCAGCCTGAGGCGAGCGACAAGCAAGGTGACAAGGCGGTCGCACATGGCACACTTGCGCGTTGACATACAACCGGGTGACACACACACAAGATTGATTGTAGCGATGGACGGTGACGGAGACGGCGCCGTCAGCGCCGCGCCACGTACGCCGCCCGCCTCGCCGCGTACGCCGCCCGCCTCGCCGCGCCCAGGCCGCGCGCTGAGCCCGGCCAACGTTGCAGCGGCCGAGCAGCTGCAGCAGCAGCACGACGACGGTGACGAGGAGCAGCAGCAGCAGCAGCAGCAGCAGCAGCAGCAGCAGCAGCAGCAGCAACACCACAAGTACGCGACGTTGAGCACGACCGAGCTGCTGCAGTCGCTGCGGCACACGTCGGCGCCGCACCACGCTCAGCACCCGCCGCCCGCGCCGCCGCCCGCGCCCGCGCCCGCGCGCCCCGAGGTGCAGAGCCTCAGCCGCGCACGCCACGGCCGCGGCCCAGCCCCGCCGCGCCCTGCGCAGACTGACCCGGTGCGCGCCGTCGCGCTCGTTGAAGCGCCGCTCACATCGGTGTGCAGCACGAGCGCGCCGGCGCACGCACCTGGGCCGTCGATGCGCCCGCCGCGACCAGCGCCCGCGCGCCCGTGCGCGCACTGGCCGAGGCCGACTTCCCGGCGCTCGCTGGGGCTGGCGATGAGGCGCAGCGACGTGCGTGACATCCCCCCCCCCCCCCCCCCCCCCCCCGCGACAGCGCACGGACGGCGCGCTGACGGCGATGACGGCAGGCGACCATCCGCACCACGGTATCGCGTCTCAGCAGCAGCAGCAGCAGCAGCAGCAGCAGCAGCAGCAGCAGCGATTGTCGGCGCCGCCCAGCCTGTACCGGGTGCGCTCGTAGCGGCACTGTGCTCGCGCCTGCTTAGGCGCCAGCGCGCACAGGACGTCGGCCCGCCGCCCGCTCTCGCATCACGGCAGCTGCCCAGCGCAGGGGCCCGCGCCGCGCCGCCTGGGCCTGCCGCCAACTCGCGCCAGTTGCAGCCGCAGCCGTCAAGCGAGCCGAGCCGCGGGTGCGCGAATGCGGCATCATGTGTGTTTACTGATCGCGCCGCGCATCAGCACGCCCGAGACGCGCCCGCGCTTTGTCGCCGTGAAGCCCGAGGAGCTCATGGCGAGCTTCCAGGTGCAGAGCAGCAGCAAGTGGGTCGACGACGACGAGGGGCTCGACAAGATAAACGCGCCCGTGTTCCTGGACGAGGCCGAGCTGGAGAAGACGACGACACCGCTGCTGCAGCGCGAGCAGCAGCTGCTGGAGGACCGCGAGAAGCGCCTGGCCGCGCAGACGCCGAAGCAGCTTGTGCCGCTCATGCGCTGCGAGCCGATCACGCTCATGTGCGCGCGCGCACAGCCCTGCCAACGCGGCGCGGTGACACGTACGCTCTGCGTGCAGGAAGCAGCACGGGCGCGACGATTATCACGGCCAGCACGCGCCACAGCAACAGCCGGCCCAGCAGCAGCAGCAGCGCCGCCCGCCGCGACCGGTCGCGCAGGCGCAGACGATCGCGTGGAAGGCCGGGCCGCCGCCGTCGCTGCGCAGTGAGGCCACGCACCCACAACATATCATCCGCCCGGAGCCGGCGCCGCCATCGCAGTTGTCCGCGCCGCCCGCGCATCCGCCGGCGCGCGCGAGGTGCATCCCCCCTGGTCGTTGCTGATGCGTGCGCATGACGCTCACGTGTGCGCACCTCCAGCCGCGACACAGACGACGCGCGCTTCTACCAGCCGCAGCAGCGGCAGCAGTCACACGGCGACGCTGAGGACCGCGACCGCCGCATGAGCGACCGCGACCTGTTGCAGCGGCCGCGCCCGGCAGACTCGGCGCGCCTGTTCAACCCGGCGACCGGTCAGCTCGCGCTCGCCAACGCGCCGGTCAGCCAGGCAGGACGCAAGCGGCGGCCGAGCTTTGACCCGGACAAGTTTGCCGACAAGCCGCCGGCCGTGGCCGTGCACCCGCGCAACGAGACGCCCACACAACCAACGGAAGGTACCGTGCCGTTCATTATCGCCTGGTCGCTGACGACCACGCAGACCTGTCGCAGCGGCGCCGTCGCAGCACCGAGCCAACAGCCGCCGCTCCGCAGCCGGCAGTGCGGCCGGCGCCTGCGCCCGTGCTCGAGCCCGGCCTGGACCTTGAGCTTGTGCGGCATCAGAAGGAGATCATGAAGAAGCAGGCCGAGGAGCGCTCGCGGCTGCGACGTGAACAGGTGCGCGTTTGCGCATGCGTGCCAAGCTTGCGGCTGACTGCGCGGCACGGCACAGGAGGAGCGCGAGGAGCAGGAGAAGCAGCGGCGCATCGCGGCGAAGCTGCGCGAGCTGGACGAGCGCAAGAAGGCGGCCGCAGAGCAGGCCAAGACCGAGCCGATGCCTGCGCCGACCGAGCCCGCCAAGGCCGAGCCCGCTAAGGCCGAGCCCGCCAAGGCGGGGCCGGTTAAGAGCGAGCCTGCGGAGCGTGGTGGCCGCGGCAGTCGCGGCGGGCGGGGCCGAGGCGAGCGGCCAGAGCGTCCAGAGCGCGGCGAAAAGGCGGAGCGGCCAGAGCGGCCAGAGCGCGTAGAGCGCCGCCCGAACAAGGCAGACAGTGCACCGGAGAGCACCGCGCCCGCAGGCACACCAGCAGCCGCACCCGCGATCGCTGCGTCTGCGCCGCGTGGCGACGTGACGCC
This sequence comes from Parvularia atlantis, assembly GCA_943704415.1. NCBI lineage: Eukaryota > Rotosphaerida > Parvularia > Parvularia atlantis. The sequence continues at coordinate 83,877 of CALSCO010002368.1, read as the reverse complement.
ACAGAAACCCGCGTCGGCCGAGGAGGAGCACATTAGCTTCTCGTCCGAGGAAGGACACCGGATCGCGCGCACAGCCCTCAGCGCGCTCGAGCCGTCGCCCGTCTTGGACCCGGCGGCACAGAGGCCGCTCGCGCGCAGCGACAGCCTCGAGGAGCTGCGCAAGACGTCGACGCCGCTCGAGCCGGTCGGGCCGGTGCCGCTCACGTTCGGCTCGTGGTCAGCGTGGCCGCAGAGCAACGCGGCCAGCTCGGCCGCAGTGACGCTGCCCGACCCGTTCGTGACGAACGCGCGCATGCCGCCCAGCATGCTCGGCGGCATCTCGTCGTCGGCCGTGACGAAGCAGCTCGACGCGCGGCCGTTTGATCAGTTAAGCGACGCCAGGTGCGCGGCGGCAAGCGCGGACGCGCGCACACTTTGCTGACCGTACGGCCACGCAGCACCAGCAAGTCGCCACTGTCTGCCGTCTTCCCGGAGAAGGAGTGGCCGGCGCCGCTCTTGACGCGGCACGTGTCGCCGCCGCTCGCATCGAGGTGCGTGTGCGATGCGCCTCTGCGTGAACGTGCACCAACCGCGCCGCAATCACGCAGCACGAGCGCCAACGGACACGGCGCGCCGACGGTGACGATGCTGCAGCCGGCGCCCGGCCACAGCACGCAGTTTGCCTGGAACACAACGAGCAACGTGACCCTGCACCAGCCCGTGCCAGCGTTCGGGACGCTGGCGACGCAGGGACGCGCCGCGCTGCTCGACACGGCGCCAGGGTGGGTGTGCATGCATGTGGCGCATGCGGATGTGCATGACGCGCCGCGCCCGGTTAGGCCCATCGCAAATCCCGTCGTCGCCGCCCCGCGCCCAATGCGCCCGGTGCCCAGCTTTGCCGCGACGGCCGGTGCCCCTGTGCGTCCCAAGGTGGCGTGCAACGTCTGGAGCGGCGACGCGCGACTGATGACTGATGCTTGGCAACGCGCGGCAGCTCACTGAAGTGGTCGGCGTGGCGGGCGTGGAGGAGCTTGCGCCGAGCGCGTCGACGCCCGAGCTGCCATTTATCAAGGTCGGCACAGTGCAGATGACGCTCAGCCCGTCCGACAGCACCGCGGCCAATGTCAAGCCGCAGCCGCACCGGAGTCAGGCACGGCCGCCGCGGCCGTCCCTTGAGACGAAGCAGCAGTCGACGCAGCAGCAGCAGCAAGGCGGGCAGGGCCAGCGGCAGAAGCAGCCGCGTCCGCCGCGCCCACAGCAGCAGCAGGTGCTGCAATCAGCAGACCAGGGCGACCTGTCGAGCCGGCAGCGGGCGCAGCGCGTCGGCTCATCCGGAAGCAACAGCGCCGCAGCGGGCAGCAACAGCGCGGCAGCAGGCGGCGGCAGCTCGTTCGTCTACATCCGCGACTCTGCCTCGTCACCTCGCACGCCGAGCTCTGCAGACAGCACGAGCGCGGAGCCACCCGCCGCGCGCCCGTCGGCAGGACGCGGCAAGCGCCCAGAGCCCGCGCAGCGCCGTGCGACGGCGGACGGCGTCGTGGGCGACAAGCCGACGGCCGATATCACGCCGGCTGCGCCGCCCGCCGCATCGACGGCGCCCGTCCGCCGCACAGCAACGGGCGACGAGCGCAAACCGCGCCGAGAGGCGAGCGGCCGTGGCTCGGGCCGTGGCTCGGGCCGCGGCGCGGGCGGGGCCGTGGGTGGTGCCGGCGGCACCAGCACCAGCAGCACCAGCAGCACCAGCAGCACCAGCAACGCGTTCGAGTACCACCGGCCTGCCACGACGGTCGAGGCCGCGCAGTGAGAAGAAGATTGTGCTTGCATGATGGAGGTTCACCCAGCCGTGCGTCGATGCCGCCGCCGCATGATCGATGCCGCGCGCGATCTCTCACCGTGCGCTGTGCGCGCGGGCGCCGCCGCAGTACGCGTTCGTGCGCGACGTGTGCGCGCGGCACCCGGCCACGGCCAACGAGGTCTTCCAGGTGTCGCTCGACCTGCGCTACGGTGCGAGGCGCGGCCCGCTGCGTTGCCCGGTCTCATCATCGACGATTGCATGCTGCGCGCAGCCAAGCTCTGGGTCGACATCTCGGCGCATGAGCTGCCGGGGCAGGACACGGTGTATCTCCTGGCGCGCGAGTCGGAGGGGGTGAGGCGATGCGCAGGTTGGGCGGGAAGGGTGCTAATGGCGCCACACGCGCCTGTGACGCAGCGCGACATTCAGGCCGTCGTGCCCGTGAGCATGGACAGCGACGTGTCCGTGGCGCGGTGCGCTGCCCGCTGCCCGCTGCCCGCTGCCCGCTGCCCGCTGCCCGCTGCTGCGGATGGCGCCTGATCGCGGGCGTGCAGGCTCACGGCGCTGTTTGAGGGGATCGCTGCGCAGCATCCGGAGCACGCGCGGCCCTTCTGGTGCGCCTCGCCCTCCACTGCCGCACTGCCTCACCGCAGACACTGACGCGCCGCACCATCGCCAGCGTCAACCTTGCCGTCGTCGCGACCGACTCGACCGTGGTCTACTACCGCCTCTTCGACGTGCTCGTGCCGCCCAAGGAGGACAAGTTCGGCCTGGCGGCGGTGCGGGCGGCCGCCGGTGGCGCATCGGCTGCTGCTCATCCTACAACGACCACGATGCCCGCTGTTGCTGCCGCCGCTGCCGCTGAGACGTCCGCTCGTTAGTGTGCTGATGACAACGCGGTGGCCATATTTTCAGTGCACTAATGACAACGCGGTGGCTGAGGCGCGGCGCGTCAACAAACACTGGCGGCGGCGGCGCGCCCTCCGCCGGCAGCAGCAGCAGCAGCAGCGTCAGCGGCAGCGGTGGCGTCGGCGGAGGCGGCAGCGGCGGCAGCAGCCTCGGCGGCTCGCGGTGTGTGCGACGCCGCAAACTGCAAGCGGAGAGGCAGCCCGGTGATCCGGCGCACGCGCGCAGCACCGGCAGCCAGCTCGAGCTCGCGGCCGAGGCGGCGCACGCGGACGGGGCCGAGGGTCAGGCCGACGCGGGCGGGGCGCCGGGGACGCCGACGACGCCGACCGTCGCGGGCGCGCAGCCGCGCGTCGCCCGCGGCTTTGTCAACCTCAAGACGGACCTGCAGCGCGGCACTGTGGCGCCGTCGCTGCGCAGCTGGAAGGTGCTGCTGGCGCAGATCGCCGGCTCCAAGCTGCTCTTCTTCAAGCCCGCCGATGACCTCGCCCGCGCCTTCTTCGCCGAGCTGGAAAAGCTGCAGGCGCGTCCTCGCGCCGCCGCCGGTGTCGCGCTGACCCGGTTAAGCGCACCAGACCACGAGCATCAAGCGGCTCAGCAGCGCGCCGGCGGCAATGCACGTGCCGCTGCTCGCCTTGGCCGCAGCCAGCACCCCCGCCGCCGCGTCGGCCGCGCCACTGGCTGGCGCGGGCAGCCCTGCCGGCGTGCAGCTGACGCCGGTGCGTGCGCGACGCCAATGGCGAACGCTGCGCCTTCTCACGATACGCCGCGCCCCGCACAGAACATGGTCGACGAGAGCACGGCGCGGACGCTCTTTGTCGGCGGCGCCCTCGTGCGCTACGAGTACGGTGACGAGGCCGCCGAGCTCGACTCGCTCAGCGGTGCGCTGTGTGAACGCGCGTGCGTGCGGCGCTGACGGTGCGCAACAAACGCGGCAGGGCAAGAGCAGGCGCTGTGCCTCGTGCTCGTGCTCGACGGCAAGCTCGTCGTTCTGCGGCGCTGCCGCAGCGCGAGTGCGACCGCAGCCGCGGCCAAGTACACTTTCCACTTCTCGTCGTCGCTGCTGCTCGTGCTCGCCCAGGCGCGGCCGGACACGTCGGGCGCCTTTGTCGACTGCGCCAATGTGAGGGTTGTCAACGACCTGTACGTCTACCGCTTCGGCACCGCGGCCGCCCGTCAGCGCTGGCTCGCGCGCTTCGAAGAGAGCCGCAAGCGCCTCGCGGGTGCGCTTGCGCCGTGTGACCGCTCGCGTGCTGCTGACACAGTGGGCGGCAGACGTCGCCACGTCGATGTTGTCGCGCCGCCAGACATCGGTGCTGGCGGACCGGTGCGTTGTAGGCCGGCCGCGCGCACGTTGCAACACCCGTTTAACGCCACAATAAACGCAGCAACAAGCTCATATTTGAGCGCGCGGACGACGGCCAGGCGGCAGTGTACGACCCCCACGCCGGTACCAAGCGCCAGGTCAAGGGTGGGACGGCCAAGGCGCTCGTGACCGAGCTGCTGTACCAGGAAGCGTGCGGTGCGCATCGTGCAGACTGCATGCGCATCTCAGCCTTTCTGGCGACGCGCAGACGACTTTGCGGACGAGTTTGTGACCACGTACTGGTCGTTCACGAGCCTGCATGACGCGCTCGACGGCATCGAGTCGCTGTGCGCGCGACTTCTGCACCGCATCGCGCCCGTTGCGTGCTCACGCGACCTGCCGCGCCAGGCTCGCGTGCCTGCTCAGCGGCGGCGACGACGTGCTTGCCGGCGATATTGCCGAGACCGAGCGCGGGCTCGTGCACCGGTGCAGCCGCCACGTCGTGCTCATGCGAGGCTGACATTCGCGCGCAGGTTCCTGAAGATCGCGCGGGCCTGGGCCGCGTACTTCGCGCAATGCCCCGCAGCGCTGCGGCCCAAGGTCGTCTTCGGCTCGGCCGCGGCAAGCGCCAAGGTGCGCTTGCTCTGTGCTTGTGCAGCTCCAAACATTGCCCTTGCCGTAGAGTGCTGCGGACGCGATACAGGCCGCGCGCGACGACTGGGCGGCCGTCTTCACCAGCACGGCGACGCTCGCGAGCAACCTCGGCGTCGCGGCCGAGCACGGTGCCGCGCGGTCTGCGGTGCTCCAATCGGTGCGTGCATCACCGCACCCGCTTCGCTGTGACTGACATGCCGTGCAGATCGCGGGTGACGCACCCGCGCCGCCGGAGCCCCTTACAGCGCCACCGGCGTCCATTGTGCCGACCGCCGACGACTTGTTGCAGGCACGTACGGCGCGAGCTGCAGCCGACGCAAGGCTGACCTTCTTTTCGTGCGCAGCTCAAGCCGGCCGCCGTCGCAGCCCAATTGACCCTGCGCGACGCGTCGCTGCTGGCGCGCCTGAGCGCGTTCGACGTCGCCGAGTACGCCTTCGAGCGCGCGATGCTGCCGTACCGCACGATGCGCAAGTCTCTCAGCGCGGCGTCGATCAGCGAGCGCCCTGCAGCCGACGCTGGCGAGGCACGCGCTTCACGCGACCGAATGTAGCCTCGCTGATGTCAGCACAGCAGCCCGACAGCAAGGCCAGCAGCAGCGAGTCGGTCGCGCGGCTGGAAAGCCTCGCGGCGATGCAGGCCTGGACCGCGCGCGTGAGTGCGTGGGTCACGACGCTCGTCGTCTCTTGCCGCGACCTCGACAGGCGCGTCGACGTGCTCAGCCGCCTGATCGAGACGGCGTGGGTGCGCGCCCGTTGGTCGCACACGCCCGGTGCTCGCTTGACGCGCACGCGGCCAGGCGTGCCGCCAGCTGCACAACTACAACGGCATGGCGGCCGTCGTCGGCGGGCTCAAGATGCACAGTGTGTACAGGCTCAACCGGACGTGGGCGGTGCGCGCCCACCGGGAAGCGCCCGCGTCCGCTCACGACGAGCGCAGGCGCTCGACGACACCGTGCGCCAGCACTTTGAGGAGTGTGTGCAGCTCGCGTCGGATGAGGACGAGCACGACAAGGCGCGCGCGTGCCTGCAGCGCCTCCCGGCCGGCGTGCCCGCCGTGCCCGACATTGGTCTGCGCTCCCGTCTTGGCAGCTTACCGTCTGATGGCGCCGCGCGCCACAGCGCTTGTGCTGCGCGAGCTCGACGCGATTCAGCGGCTGCCGTGGCAGATCGGACCCGGTGTGCGGCGACTCGTCACGCGGGACGCGCGCTGCTTGACGCCAACCGCTGCGATCGCAGAGGTGGTGCACTTCCGCAAGAACATCGCGGTCGCGCGCTTCTGTGCCTGGCTGGCGCGCTTCCAGCAGCTGGCCTACGAGGACTTAGCGCCCGACAATGTGCTGCGCAATCGGCTGTTGTCGTGGACCGGGTGCGCCTGCGTCTGCGTCTGTGCGTCCGCCTTTGCTCACGGCGGCGCGCAGAGTGGCGCCCGAGCGCGCGACGGAGCTGTCGCTGCAGTCCGAGGCGCGGTCCTTGACGTCGAGCGCCTCGTCTAGCGCGATCGTCGCATCGGGTGCGCGCCCTTTGCCCGCTGCATGTGCAGTGCTGACGGGTCGCGCAGGCGACGACTCGCCCCGCGCCGTCGTCGGCACTATTCGCGAGCGCCTCAACTCAAGCAAGGACACGTTGCGGGTGCGCCTGGGCTGCCCTTGTGGTCGTCCTCACGCGTGCGTCGACAGATAGGCGATGGCGCCGACCTCATCGCCTCGACCATCTCAAAGCTGTTTGGGCTGCCCGACACGGTCCGTGCGCCCGCTACCTAGTGACGCGGCTGATGTGTGGCGCGCCGCAGGACCGCAACCTTGTGCTCTCGCCGAGCAAGAAGGGCGAGACGTCGCAGGTGCTCGCAGGGACACTCGAGCGGCTCGTGGGCCGGCTGTTTGGCGCCGAAGGTGGCGTGGCTCGCGGCCGGCGCACCGCAGCTCACCGCGCCACGACCACAGGCCTGGACCCGACGCTGCTCGACAGCGAGTACCTCGCGTGCTTTCTCCTCACGCTGCCCACGTTCAGCGACCCGGTCGAGGTGCTCGACACGATGCGCGCGCGCTTCCGCCAGCACATGCAGCAGCTCTCGACGGCCGGTGCGCGACCGGCCAGCGCTGTGCTGCGCTCCACTCACGCACGTCATACGCGAAGGTGCGGCCGCGGGCGAGGCCTGGGTTCGCCAGGCGTCGGAGATCCTGTCCATTCGGTGTGCGGCGCTCGTGCGTCTGCGTACTGTGCGGCACTCACGCCCTTGTCGCGCGCAGCTTCCTCAAGATCTGCTCGTCGTGGATCAACAGCCACCTGCACGACTTTCAGGAGAGCGAGGCGATGCTGGCGCACTTCAATGCGACGCTTGACGGCCTCTACGGTGCGCGACCACTACACGCCTTTGTCTGCGCTCACGCTCTCTTGTTTGTCCCACGCAGACAAGAGCGCCACCACGCCTGCCTGGATCGAGTCGCTCAAAAAGACGCTCGCGGCCAAGGTGCGCGGCTGCCGTCCACCGCCAGCGTGTGCTCACGGCGCCGTGCGTGCAGCTCAAGCAGCGACAGTTTGTGGCGCCGACACCAACGGCGTTCCGCGCCGTCTGGGCAGACAAGAAGACGGCGCTGGACGTGAGCCAGGTCGCGACGCTGGCCGAGGTGATCGGGGCAACGGGCGTGACGCTGGCGCGGGTGCGCTGGCATGCCGTGCGCTCGCTCGCGTAGTGGACTGAGCCGGACAACGACTGATGCACAGACGATGGACCGCCGCGACTACGTCGCGCTGTACATCGTGCTCGAGTCGCACCTCACGACCGTGCTCAGTCCCGCAAGCGCCTGCGACGGCGTGCTCGCGCCCGACGACGTCTGCGTGGACGACGTGTTTGCGCGGACGCACGGTGCGCGTTGAGCAGCGTCGGTGCCGGCGTGGCTCACCGGTGTGTACGCAGATGCCGTGTTCCAGCTGCAGGCCGGCATCCTGCCCGACTCGGTCCTGAACGTGTACAACTACTACTGCCGCGTGCGTCTGCGCACATCCGCATGCCTCACGCGGCCGCTGATCAGGTGTGGGCAGGTGCGCGACTTTTGCGTTGCGTGCATTGTCGACAGTGAGGGCCAGGCCGAGCGCGTGCGCACGCTGACAGCGCTGATCGGCCTCGTCGCGGTGCGCATGTGCCTGTGTGCACCGCCAGCACAGCTCACCCGCGTGCGCATGCGCCAGAAACTTGTCGAGCAGCGCAACGCCTTCGCCGCCCGCGCCGTCATTGCTGGTCTGCTGGACGTGCACAGCCGCGTGTACGCGTCGGCGTGGAAGGCGCGTTTGGTTGGACACCGCGGCAGCGGTCGGGTCGTCTGACTATTGCACGTTGGTGTGGCGTGCAGGGCGTCGCGAGCGAGAAGATCCACGTGCTCGAGATCATCCACCAGCAGCTGAGCGGCATGGTGCTCAGCGAGACCGTGGACACGAGCGCGACACCCATGCTGCCCAACTTTGGTGCGTCGCGCGTTGCCGCTTCGGCGACTGGCTCACGAGCATTGCGCGCAGGTATTGTCATCGATGAGATGCTGCAGCTGGCCAAGGAGCCCGACGTGACCTCGGGCGGTGCGTGCTGCCAGGCATGGACGGCCCGGGCTGAGGCGCGCCACGCCGCGCAGGCCTGCTGAACTTTGAGAAGCGGCGGCGGCTGTACAACGTCGTGCGCGCACACGCCAACGCCGTGGCGCGCATCCCGACGCCCGCGGCACCGGCGGTGCGACCGTATGTCTGCAGCCAATCCGCGCACTCACGACGCCCGCGCGCAGACGCCGGCCCACACGGCGCTGCAGCAGCTGGTCTTTGCGAGGCGTCCGGTGCGGACTGTCGACGATCTGCGGCGCGTGCTGGCGGTGCGTGCGTGCTCGAGCGCGTGCACTGTGCACTGTGCACTGTGCACTGACGCGCGTCCGGGCTGCAGACGGAGGCTCCAGGCACTTTCGACCGCGGGCACTTTTTCGGCAAGCTTGCGGTGCGTGCTGCTCTCTAGAGCTGGCCGCCGTGAGGCTAAACTGCTGCGCAGGCCGTGGAGCGCGACAAGACACAGCGCGCGGCGCGCGAGCTCGAGAAGACGGAGCAGGACCTGCGCGTGCGGCAGCTCAAGCTCGAGCAGCGCACAGAGAAACTGCGCAAGCGCGACAAGGGGCGGCGCGACGACACAAGGCGGCAGGACGTCGAGCGGCTGAAAGAGCAGGTGCGCCGACCCGCACCTGCACCCGCGCGCGTCTCACATGCGCCCGAGCAGCTGGTGGCGCGGGCGCGGGACGCGGCGCACGCCGGCCAGAAGCCCGTGATGGTCATCAGCCTCGCGGGCGCCAACGTGGGCATCGCGTACGCCTACACAAAGCGCGACTCGGTGCTGCGCATCACGACCGAGGAGGGTGCGCCCCGTGTGCACACGAGTGCCGCACTCACGCCGGCGAGCAGGCGCGCAGTTCCTTATGCAGGCGCTTGACCGGAACGACATGCTCGCGTGGATCGCCTCGCTGACAAAGGCGGCCGAGTTTGCGTCCGACGCCAAGCGCCGGTGGGTGCCCTCTGCGCGCGGGCACTCTGCGACTGAGCACGTCTGGCCGCAGGAGCACGATGCCGACCGAGGAGATGGACGCGCAGCTCTTCAAGCCGCTGCCGCCCATCCCGTCGTCGCACGTCGGTGCGGACGGCTGCCCGTGCAGGGGAGGGTGGCGGGCGCACCTGATGCGGCCCGCAGTGTTCGGCAAGTCGCTCACGGAGCTGGCGGAGCGCGATGGCGCGGTCGTGCCGCTGCTGATCGAGAGCTGCATCGCCGAGGTCGAGCGCCGGGGCCTGCTCGAGGAGGGCATCTACCGCATCAGCGGGAGCGCGTCGTCGATCCAGGACCTGCGCGAGCAGCTGGACCGTTGTGCGCGCGCATGCCGCTCGTGCACGCGGTGGCCAGTGGTTGCTCAGCGGCGCGGCGCGGCACGCAGACGGCGTGTCGTCGGTGGACTTTGCGCAGGTCGCGAACGTCCACGACCTCAGCGGCGTCCTTAAGCTGTTCCTGCGCCAGCTGCCCGAGCCGGTGATCGTGCAAGACCTGTACGAGAGCTTCATCGCCGCCATCGGTGCGCGCGCGCATCGCACAATTGGCGTGGGCCGCGACGTCTCATGCGCCGCCGCGCGCGTCGCAGCCATGCCAGACTACACCGACCGGCTCTGGCGCGTCAAGGAGCTCGTGTTCAAGCTGCCGCCGGCGCACTTTTACACGCTGCGGCGGCTGGTCGAGCACCTCGAGCGGTGCGCGCGGCGCGGGCGTGTCGCCCGGCAGTCTGGCTGACGGTCGCGCGGGCGCGGCAGGGTCACGCACCACGAGGAGGTCAACCAGATGTTTGCGCACGTGCTCGCGATCGTCTTCGGCCCGACGTTGCTGCGGCCGCGCAACGCCGACGCGCTCAGCAGCATGGTGCGCGGGCGTGCGCGCCCATTTGCGATGGCTCACGGCTCTCGCGCGCGTGCAGGTCAACATGGGCAAGCAGAGCAGCCTCGTCAAGCACCTCATCCTGCAGTACCACTGGGTCTTCGACGTCGAGACGGAGGGCGCGACGGCCGGCGATGCCGACGCCGACGCCGACGCCGGGGAGCAGCCGCCCGAGGCCGACGAGCCCGCGCGAGAAGGCGCGACGTGGGTCTGACCACCCGCCCTGACCAATTGCTTTAGTTGTGTGACGCGCGCCCACACCCGCTGCCTAGCTGCGTGCCGCGCGGGGTGATGGCGGCGAAGAGGAGCCGCGATGGCGATGCGGACGGCGGCCGGACGCGCCGTGCGCCGCCGCGCGTCGAGCTGCCGATCGCGGCGCACCGCGAGGAGCTGCAGCAGGCCGTGAGCGCGCACCAGGTCGTCATCGTCCTGGGCGAGACCGGCTGCGGCAAGACCACGCAGCTGCCGCAGTACCTGCTCGAGCGCTTCGGCGGACGCGCGCCCGAGGCCGATGCGGCGGCAGACAGAGACGATGCGGTCGACAAGCCGCCGAAGCGCCTGTTCCAGGTCGCCGTCACGCAGCCGCGGCGCGTGGCGGCCGTGAGCGTCGCGCGGCGCGTGGCGCAGGAGCAGGACTGCCGCCTTGGCTCAAAGGCACGCGCTGACGCCGTTGCGCACGTTGCCGCACCGCATCGCTCACGTGACGGCGCGGGCGCGCAGGTCGGCTACACGATCCGCTTCGAGGACGTGACGTCGGCCGAGACGCAAATCAAGTACATGACCGACGGCATCCTCGTGCGCGAGTGTCTCGAGGTTCGCGCGCGCTTGGTCCCGGCTGGTCCCCAGTGACCAACGCGTTCTGCAGGATCCGCTGCTGCGGCGCTACGACATCGTCGTGCTTGACGAGGCGCACGAGCGCAGCCTCGAGACGGACGTGCTCTTCGGCTTGCTCAAGCTCGCTGTCGCGCAGCGCAAGGAGCTCAAGGTGCGCCGCGCGCGCGGGCCGTGCGCAGGCTAAACAGCGACGCGTGAGCAGGTCGTCGTCATGTCGGCCACGCTCGACGCGCTCAAGTTCTCGCGGTACTTCTACGACTGCCCCGTGTTCACGATCGCCGGGCGCATGTTCGACGTGGACGTGTTCTACAACAAGCAGGTAGCGTTTGCGCAGACGCGCGGGGCACCGTGTGTTCACGCTGCGCGCAGATGAACCCGAAGGACCACCGCAACACGTACATCCAGAGCGCGTTCGACGCGATCATGCACGTTCACTGCGCCGACATCCCGGGCGACGTGCTGTGTTTCATGACGGGTGCGCGTAGGAGCGAGCGCATGCATTCACTGAGCGCGTGCGCGTGCGCGTGGGCAGGCCGCGGCGACATAGACGACCTCGTGCGCCGGCTGCACAAGGCCAACGCCAACCTCGACTACAACAACGTGCGCTACGCCGACGTCAGGGATATGGTGCGTGCTACCTTAGCTGTGCCGGCTGTGGCTCACGCACGCGCTCAGGTGGTCATGCCACTGTACGGCGCGCTCGAGTCTGAGCTGCAGCAGGCCATCTTTGACCCGCCGCCGCGCGGGTGTCGCAAGGTCGTGGTGGCGACGGTGCGTGCGTGCGTGTGCGCGCGCTACATGCTGCGGGCCGACCACGCGCACGCAGAACATTGCCGCCACGTCGGTCACGATCGACGGCATTCGCTACGTGGTCGACCCCGGTGCGCCGCTTGGGCCAGCCACAGCCGCGTGCTGACAGCGCGCGGCGGCAGGCTTCGTCAAGGAAAAGTCGTACGAGACATCGACGGGCATGGAGGCGCTGACGATCGTGCCCATCTCGAAGGCCGCGGCCGTGCAGCGGTGCGCGAGGGTGGTGCACAGCATGCCTACAGCTCACGGAGCGCTCGCGCGATGCAGCACCGGGCGCGCGGGCAGGACGGCCACGGGCAAGTGCTACCGGTGCGGGCGGATGCTGCGTGCGGTCCATTCTGACGTGCGCTGTCGCAGGCTGTACTCGAAGGAGTTCTACACGGAGCACATGGCCGAGGAGAGCGTGCCCGAGATCCTGCGGACGTCGCTGACGAGGTGCGGCGGCGCTGCGGCGGACGTGCGGCATTGGCGGCTGAGCGAGGCCACGCAGCACCGTGCTCAGCCTCAAACGCCTCGGCGTCGACGACGTCCTCAGCTTCGAGTTCATGGAGCCACCCGAGACGCAGCGGCTGGTGGACGCACTCAAGGTGCGGTGCAGGCTGCTCGGTCGGCGCTGCTTAGCGAGCGGGCATGCACGTCGGCGCAGCAACTCTTCTACCTCGATGCGCTATCGGCGGACGGGCAGGTCACACGCATCGGGGAAAGCATGTCACAGCTGCCGCTGCTGCCCAATTTGGCGCGGTGCATCATCGCGTCGGTCGAAGAGGGGTGCGTGACGGCGGTGCGCGGGTGAAAGCTGAAGGGCACACAGATGCTCCGCCGAAATGGCGACGATCGCGGCGATGCTGTCGGTCGAGGACCTCTTCGTGCACCCGCGCGCGCAGCACCAGATCGAGGAAGCGACGAAGGCGCACTCGCGCTTCTTCGACGAGGTGTGCGCGCTCAGTGCTGTGCTGCGGCCGCGCCAAAGCCGCTGGCGCACGCAGACGGGCGACCACCTGACGCTCATCAGCGTGTTTGAGGGCTACAGCCAAAACGGCTACTCGTCGTGCGTCGGCGCTGAAGGGGTCTGTGGAGGACCTGTGCTGACTTGCTCGGGCCGCAGCGACTGGGCGCGCGACAACTTCCTGCACAGCCGCGCGCTCAAGACGGCCGCCAACATTCGCGAGCAGATTGCCGACCTGATCCAGACGAAGCTGGTGCGTCGCCGTCGCGCATGGGCGCTGGCTGTGGCTGACCAAGTCGCACAAAGAGCGCGCGGCTCGAGTCGTGCTGGAACGCGAGCAAGGCGCACTACGACAAGCCGCGCATTCTCCGCGCCCTCTGTGCCGGGTACTACCTGCACTGTGCGCCGACGCCGTTGCGTGCCGTAACCGGCCAAGTTGCTCATTGCGACGGCATTCCAGGCGCGCGCAAGCACGCGACCATGGGCGTGTTCTATCCGGCCGGGCTCGGGCGACACTCGAACCTTGGCCTTGTGCCGCACCCGTCTTCATCGTTTTTCGAGAGCGGGCGGGTGGACGAGCTTGACTGGGTCATCTTCCATGAGGTCGTCTACACGTCCAAGGTGCGGTGGCCGTGTGCTGCGCCGTGCGTGCGTGCTCACGCGGTCGCGCGCCCCCCAGGCGTTCATGCGCTGCGTCTCGACTATCAATGGCAACTGGATCGTTGAGCGCCTGCCCAAGCTGTCGCAGGCCGACGTGTCGCGCCTGAGCCGCTCGCAGTTGGCGCTGACAGATGTGCGAGCGCGCGATGCTGCTGCGTCACCTGTGGCGCTGACGGCGACGCAGGTCGACGGGGCGGTCGCGAGCACGGCCGCGGTCGACGGCCAGGCGCAGACGCCGCAGCCGGACGCCGACGCGGCGCGCGCACGAACCGAGGCGATCGACGAGGCGCGCAAGCGCTACCTCGAGCGCAAGGCCGCCAAGCCGCACAAGTGAGCAGCAGCGCCGTGACAAGCAGCAACATACAGACACCAGCGGTCTCAGTCGTCTTCATCCGACTCGAGCAGGACGGCGTGCCGCCGGTCGACCGCGGGCACCTCGCGCGGCGGCGGCGGCGGCTCGTTGTCGTTGCCGAGGCGATTGCGTGCCCTGTCGCCGTCGTCGTCGTCGTCGTCGTCGTCGTCGCTGTCGCTGCTGCTGCTGGCGAAGACTGCAGCCGCGGTGGCCATGCGCGCCGGCCGCTCGTCGTCCGAGTCGCTCAGGTGCAGACCCTCGACGCGCTCCTCGGCCAGGACGTCGTCGACGTCGGCGAGCGTCGGCACGAACGCGTCGGCGGGCTTGTCCGGGCGGTCACCACCAAGAATCGGCGCGTTGTCGTCGTCGCGGTCACCATCGTCGTCGTCGCGCGCGCCGTTGGCCGGGATGACCGCATCGTTGGGTTCCCGCGCAGGCGCGACGACGCGCGCAAACATGCTCGCGACGTGCGCAGGCGTCTGCGACTCGAGCGGCGACAGCCCGGCGTGCCTGCCGCGGATGCTGCGCACGGTGCGGGTGTACTGCAGGCTGTGCTCGGGCGTGCCAAACGCGTCCGCCGCCGCTGTCGCCGCCGCCGCGGTCTGCAGCTTCTCGACGGCCGCGCCCGGTCGCCGCGCCGCGATCCCGCCGCCCGCCAGCCGCTCGGCGCGCAGCTTGTCGTGGCGCGCCTCGAGCCGTGCGAGCGACTGCTCCGTGTCGGTCAGCACGACGCGCCACGCCGGCTCGACCGTGCGCCCGCGTGATCGCGTGGTCGATGGCGCGGCGACCACATCAGGCGGCGCATCGGCGTCGGGCACGGGCGGAGCGGCGGCGACGAGGCGCTCGAACGGGTCGTCATCGTCGTCGTCGTCCGTCTTCTGCTGCTGCTGCTGCTGCTGCTGCTGCTGTGGAAGCGACGGCGCGGCCGATGCGCGGCCGTCGCCGCCTTCGTCGTGGAACACGACGCGCGCGTTGAAGAGCGGCGGCGCGGCCAGCATTACTGTGATGGATGTGGCCCATGTGGGCGTGCGGCGTCGCCTGCGTCGACCACGTCCTGCGCGCGCATCTGCACATCGACCCGGCCCCCGCGCGCGCCGAGTTGCTCGCGGCCGTGGTGACGCGGAGCGTGTGGACGGTGGACCTCGCGCACCTGCTGCGCGCGCACGCCGCCGACGCCGCGATCGCGCTGCACACGGCCTGCGCCGGCGTCGACCCGCGCCACGCCGCTCGCGCCTTCTACAGCGCGGATCTGGCTGCGGACGCGCCGCGCGTGCGCCGGCTGTTTGCGGGCCTCGACGCGGCACGCATCGCCCTGCACGAACGGTGCGCGCCCGCCTCTGCTCAGTGCCACGCTGAAGACGCGCGCCGCCCAGGCCGCAGCCGCTGAGCGACGACGAGCTCGTGGCGCTGCTTGAAGGCGGTTGCGTGTTGGTCGTGCTGGTCGATGCGCGGCGGCTGCGTCCTTGTGAGGCTGGGGTGGCGTCGTGCTCCTGGCTCGAACGCATGCTACTGCCCGCTGCGGCGCCGTCCTTCGCCGGTGCGTGTGCTGCGCATGCTGTGAGGAGCACTGAGCGCGCGCACGAGCCAGGGCACTACGTCGTCGTAAGCGGGTTTGACCGCACGCGCGGCTGCTTCGAGATGGTCGACGCGGCCGCGGGGGCGGCGACGCCGGAGCTGATCGACGCGGCGACGCTGCTGGCGGCGCGCACGGCCGAGGGCACAGACCACGATGTGCTGGCGGTCGGTCGCGGCTGCTGACTGGCGGCGCATGCACTGTACAAATGCAACACGATGGTCACCTGTGCTGCTGCTGCTGCTGCTGCTGCTGCTGCTGCTGCTCGCGGCGCCGCTGCAGATCGCGCTCCATCCGCGCAAACTCGCTGTCGACGCTATCTTGCAGCAGCACGCAGTGCGCGCAGCCCGACATGCAGCACGTGTCGACCGGCGCGGCCCTGGCCCCACCGAGCCACGTGTTAGCTGAGCCAAGCACGTGCTGTGCGCGCGCCTGCACGCACCCGCCGGCCTCCTCGGCGCCCGCGCCCGCGTCGACGCTGGCCACCGGCACCGGCACCACCGATGCGGCCGCCAGCACCGGCACCGGCACCGGCACCACCGACGCGGCCGCCAGCAGCTGCGCGGGCGACGCAGTCGCGCCGGCTGCACGAACGACGGCTCGCCCAGCAAGACTCATGTGCGGCAATTGCAATGGCGGCGAGGGCGCGTGTCACCCTTCTGCTCCGGGCGCGGACGGCGGCGGCTGTGCGCGGGCTGGCGGGGCGCGCGCGGCAGGCCGAGGGGGCCGAGGGCGCCGGCCGGGCCGATGAGGTGCCGTGGGCCACACCCGAGCTGGCCAAGCTGCAGCCCGACCCCAACAAGCCGAGCGACCCGGCCGAGCTCTTCTCGCACGTGCTGCGGATCGGCAGCGACAGCGTCGAGCTGTCCCGGCGCGGCGCCGGCGAGGACTGGGACCCGCGCGAGCAGCGGCCCGTGCTCTGGCCCCGATGGACCTCGTCCGAGGCGCCGGCCGAGGTGCCGCGCTTCCGCCCGCGCGCCGTCCTGCACCGCCCCGCGCCAGCTGCGGCAACAGCGATAGGCAGTGCGGCCACAGCGCGCGCACGTCACAGGACACGCGACACGCCGGGCGAGAGCTGCTTCAAGCTGCTGGCGAGCCGACCGGGCAGCAGCGCGCCGTACATGCTCTGGCGGCACTTCAAGCACTCGGTCATCTTCGACGAGCGTCACCGCGAGAGCTTCCTGCAGGGCACGGACGACACGCGGCCGATGATCGTCAAGTGGCTGCAGGACCTCCCAGTCGATCGGCGGCGATACATCGTCGACCGGCTGCTGCTGTGGCTGGTCAGACGCGCGGAACTCAAGCCAGAGTTGGTCTCGTACATCGTGCTCGCGTTTGCGAGCGACGGCAACCTGAAGGACCTCGTGCTGCGCATGTTCAACACGGTCCACAGTGCGTCCCGCCTAGCCAAGTGCGCTCACCGGCTCACCCACCACGCGTGCAGGCGCGCGCAAGCTCCCAGCGGACCCGCTCATGTTCGACGTCGTCATTCGTCTGCTGCTCAGCACCAACAGCTACGCGAAGCAGCTGGGACACCTCAGTGTGCAGTCAGTCCTGGGCATCGCGCAAGGGATGGGCGTGCCCATCGCCACCAAGACACACAACGACATCCTCACGTGGCTGGCCAACAGCTCGCAGCTCGAGCACATGCTCGGTCACCTGGCTGGGTGCGCGACCAACGCCGTCAAGGTGATGGACGCGACCATGGACCGAATCGTCTTTGCGCTCACGTTTGAGCCCGAGCCAGCGTTCATGCGTCGTGCGTTTGCTGCGCGCGAGCCGCTGCGTTCGCTGGCACGCTTATCCGTGCGCGCCCACAACCTGCAGGCTTCTGCAACCTTTTCGCCAGCAGCAGCGACCACTTGACGCTGATGCCGTCGACCTTTGCCCTCCTGGCTGAGGAGCTCGTGGCCATGCGACTGGTCGGCCAGCTGAAGACCGTCTTCCGGGCATGCGTGGCGTCGGCGAACCAACCCGATGACGAGCGCAGCGATGACGACGAGCCCAGCGACGACGACGAGCGCGGCGAAGAGCAGCGCGACGAGTACGCCAAGAAGCACAGCGCCTACTACGACGCGCTGCTGCGCGTGTTCATCAACAGCGAGCTCCTGGAGGAGGCCAAACAACTGCTGCAGACGATGACCGAGCACGGCATTGAGCCGACGTCGAGCAACGACGCGACCCTGCTGATGGCGCGGCTGCAGGCGCAGAGGCACGTGCCGCCAGGCGCCTGCCTGCATGCTCCTGAACCGCACGCGCGCGCGCGCGCGCGCACGCAGCTTGCCGCCCAAGGACTCGCTCGAGTGGTTCGAGAACTGGATGGTCAACAAGCGCAGCCACCACACCATGATCGACTGCGGCGACCTGCTGTACACGCTGATGATGGCGCACGCCCGGGTGCGCCCTGCGGTTCGACGCGTGTGCGTGCCGCGCTGACGCGCCGAGGCGCAGGTGGCCGACGTCGATGCCGTGGACGAGCTCGTGGCCATGGCCAAGCGCTTCCACGTGCCCCTGCGCAACAAGCACCTGCAGGTGCAGCAGACGGCGTACGCGCTCGCGGGCGACGTGCGGCGGACGGTGGCCATGTACACGCGCATGCGCGCGCTCAACGTGCCTGTCGACAAGATCGAGATTGCCAACGTGCTCTCGGCCTGTGGCATCGCCGGCCAGCCGGACGCGCTCCTGCGCGCCTGGGAGACGATCGTCCTGCCACACTACTACACCGTGACCGACAGCTCGATGCAGAGCGCCACCATCGGGCGTGCGTGCGCGCCTCGCCTGGGCCCTGCCTGACGCCTGACGGCTTGCGCTGCGCTCGCCCAGGGCTGCTTTGGGCGCTGGGCAAGACGGACAAGGCGGACCTGTTCGAGGCCGTCGTGCGTAAGTATGTGCTGCGCGGCGAGGCCCTGCGAGTCTACGACGCGGAGAAGGCCCGTGCGCGGCCCCCCGCGGTGGCGCTCATTGGCAGCAACGCGCCCGCACCGGCCATCAAGCTGCCGCCGGTCGAGTCGTCGCCGTCGGCCGCGCTGTACCTCTCGGCTATGCTCGGCTTCAACATGCTCAGCATGCGCGGCCGCGAATCGCTCGACATGCTCAGCATGCGCGGCCGCGACTCACTCGACATGCTCAGATCGACCGTGGCCATGTTCCGCGCGATGCTGGTGCGGCCTGGCTCGCGAGCGCGCGCGTGCTCATGCCTTGCGCAGGCCGCAGGGCTGCAGCCGCGGCAGCGCGACTTTAGCGTGCTGTTCCGCGCCCTGACCTTTGTCGGCGACGAGAAGGGCGTGATCGAGGCGATGGAGCTGATGGAGCGGACCAACGTGAGGATGCGCGGCAAGCACGCGAACGACAGTGCGCACTCCGCGGGTTGCAGTCGGGGGGCGCTGACAGCGATGCGTGCCACGCGCAGTGTTCACCGCGCTGCTGCGCGTAAAGCGGCACGACCTGGTCATGCGCGAGTGGGACAAGACCGTCAGGACAAACGAGGCGATCCATCCGACCATGTTTGCGCTCGTCATCGCGTCGTGCATGTCGCAGGTGCGTGTGCGCACGCGTGCGCTCGCGCGCAGTCTCCTGAGCGAGGCGCGCGCGCAGACACCGCACGTGGAAGACGCACGCAGGGCGTACGGCGACGCGATCGCCCACCGAAAGTTCTGGTGGTCCGAGAACGCCCTCAACACGTGGTTCAAGTTCACCGTGCGTGGGCGCTCGCTGCGTCTCGGGCGCGGCTGTGGCTCACGCGCACGCCGCAGGTCTTGCACGGCACACCCATGGAGACGATGCAGACCCTGCGTGAGCTCGCCGTGCGCAAGATGCGCCTGACATCGACCGGCCAGACGCGCGTCGCATCGCCCGCCAGGCGCAGCATGCTGTCGTCGGCGGCAGTGTTTGCGATCTTCCTTAAGCAGCACCTGGGCGAGCGCATCGACGAGCCCGAGCGCGACGAGATTGTGCGGCAGTGCGTCCGGCGGCTGCCATGCGATGCTAGCCCGTGCTCACGCGCACACGCCGCAGAGCCGAGGCCGGCCGCATCACCCAGTCGCTCTCGTACATCTACCACTACCTGCAGCTGGAGCTGAACGCGCGCGAGAGCAGGGCGTCCGCGTCCGCCGCGACCACCGCGAAGGCTATGTAGATATGTTTCTTAGTTGCTTTTTGGCGCGAAAAAGTTTGCGCGCCAAATTTTCGCGGCCTTTCTCCCGTCCCGCGCCCACCCACCGCGCCATGGTCCTCGCCTGCCCCGCCCGCCACACGCCGCCGGGCGCGCCGACCGCCGCGGCACCGCGCCGAGGGCGCAGCGCAGGCAGCACGGTGCGGACGAGCGGCGCGCACGAATCGCGCGCGCGCGCGCTGAACCCGCCTCCCGTAAGAACGCGCCCGCCCACGACAACGACGAAGACGAGCTGCGGGCGCCGCGGGCGTGCGGCGGTGCGGCGCGCACGCGCGAGACCTGCGCGGGACGGTGCCTGACCCGGACGCAGAGTGCAACCACCGCGTGCACGCGCGGCGGCCGGTCGTGCGCGTCGTGTGCGACGAGAGCAGCAGCGACAGCAGCGACGATGAGGACGGCGCGGGCACAACCCGGCGCAAGCGCGTGCGCCTCGAGCTGCCGCTGGACGAGACGTACAGCTCGGATGCGGAGAACGTGGCCAGCAGCCCGCCGCCGGCGCGCGTCGTGGGCCCCCTCGAGGCGGCCGAGGCGCTCGCGGCCGAGGCGAGGGCCGCGCTGTGCCGCGCGCCCGCGGGCACGCTCGACGTCACCGGCCGCGAGCGCGAGCGCGAGCAGGTGCTGCGCTTCGTGTGCGAGCACGCCGCGACCGGCACCGGCGGCGCACTATACGTGTCGGGCTGCCCTGGCGCGGGCAAGACGCTGCTGGTCAGCACGGTGCTCGCGCAGCTGGGCGAGGAGCGGGCGCTCGCGGGACTGCAGCATCTGCAGGTGTGCCGCGTCCTTGCCTGACCGCGGTCGTCGCTGACCACGGCTCTGGCGCAGGTCAACTGCATGGCCGTCGGCAACGCGCGCGAGATCTACACCGTCCTGCTCGAGGGCCTCGTCGGGCAGACCGCGGTCAGCGACGCGCGCGCTGCCGAGCAGCTGCACGAGCACCTGTTGAGCCCGCAGACGCCGCTGTGGTGCGCGGTGCACGGGCAGGCGAGCGGTTGAGCCGCCAATCTGAAACCGCGCACGTGCAGTCTCGTTGTCTTGGACGAGATGGACCAGCTCATGACGCGCGACCAGGAGGTCCTGTACCACATCTTCGAGTTGGCCTCGGTCGAGGGCTCGCGCCTGCTGCTCGTCGGTGCGCCACGCGACGGCTGCCGTGAACCGCGACGGCTGAGACCGCGTGTTTTGCAGGCATCGCCAACGCGCTGGACCTGACCGACCGCCTGCTGCCACGGCTGCGCGCCAAGAACGGTGCGTGTGCGCGGATGTCTGTCCAGCCGCGCTGACGGTGCCGTCTGCGCTGCGCCAGTGGTGCCGCAGCTGCTGCACTTTCCGCCGTACACGCATGGCGAGCTCGTCGCCGTCCTGCAAGCGCGGCTCGCGCTCCTACCGGTTGAGCGGCGAGTGCTCTTCGACGCGGACGCGCTGCAGCTGTGCGCGCGCAAGGTCGCGGCCAACTCGGGCGACACGCGCAAGGCGCTCGACGTGTGCCGGTGCGCCGCGACGCCGTGTCTGCGCTCGGCTGGCTGCTGATTGCTCGCGACAACGCAGACTGGCACTCGACGCGGCACTGCGTAAGCACTTGCAGCGGCTCGAGGCCGGCACGGCGTCGCCGTCACTGCGCGTGGGGCTGACCGACGTCGCGGCGGTGCTGTCGAGCGTCTTTGGCTCGCCGTACGTGGAGAAGATGCGGCAGCTGCAGGTGTGTGCATTTTGCGGTGCCGGCCGAGGCGGCTCCAAACCGCCGCGCGCGCGCGTAGACGCACGCCAAGATCGTCTTGCACATGATCGCGGGCGTGCAAGCCAACCGCGCCGCCGCCGCCGACCTGAGCGCTGCCAAGGTGCGCGCGGCACCGGCACTGGTGGACTGTGCAGCTGATTGTGCGGCGGCAGGTGTACGACCTTTACAGTGGCGCGTGCCGTGCGCGCAACCTCATCTCGTCCGTGAGCCGCAACGAGTGCCTCGACCTGCTGTCGATGCTCGAGAGCGGTGCGTGCATCTGCTGCCGCTTTTGCGAGCGCGTCCGTCTGACGCGTGCGCGACACAGGCGGGCTGATCACGCTGCGCCACGGGCGCGACGACCGCCTGCGCAAGGTCACGCTGAGCGTGCCCGTGGACGAAGTGCGCCTGGCGCTGCGCGACGACCAGCTGCTGCTGCGGATAGTCTCCTGAGCGCTGTTGTACTGCCGCCATCATAGTTCATTCACGCCCGCGACACCTCCTCGAACGCCTTCGGGTACTGCTTGGCCAGCTTGGCCTGCAGAACGCTGCGCAGGGCGCGCGCGCGCGTCACGTGAGCGACGCGGGCGGGGCCGGGGGCCGCGCACCGGATGCGCCTGAAGATCGAGTCGAGGTCGGCCTTCATCGCGGCGAGCATGCGCACGTGCCCCTCGAACTCCTTGTGCACGCCCTGGTACCGCTTCGCGCTAAACTCGTTGAACGTGCCGAGGAGCTGGTTCGTGCGGCGGAACGCGAAGAGGCTGGGCACGACCGCGCGCGCGTGAGTCTCGAGCACGCGCATCTTCATCCGCGTGCATCGGCGCACGTCTTGCCCTGCGTCGCCGCGATCGCCTCCAGGTCCGCGTCGTTGACCGTGCCCAGCAGCTGCTGCGCAAACACGGCCGCCGCGCTCGGTCGCCCGTCGGCCACTGCCTCGGATGCGGCCGCAAACGCACTCAGATCCATGACCGCTCGAAGTTCGCTTGCATGACGACGCTGCGAGCACGCATTGCACTGCTGCGCAACGCGTTCCCGCCGGACCTGGCCGCGAGCGTGGCGCGGACCAAGCGCGGGCTGCCGCTGCGCACGGTCGAGGCGTTTGCGCGCGCGCATCCGGCGCCCGAGGTCGTCGCGGCGCTCGACGTGGGCGACGAGCATGTTGGGCTCGCCCTCGCCGACCCGATGCAGGCCGTCGCGATGGCGTACCGCGGGCAGCTGCCCACGCGCTCGGCCGACGGCTCGCGGCAGCTGGCCGGTGTGCACGCGCATTGCACGTGCTGCGTGCGTGTGTGGGGGGCTGCGCTGACGCGATGCGCGGCCGCGGCCTCAGCGGTGCTGCGCGTTGTCTTTGCGCAGAACGGTGTGCGCGGCGTCGTCGTCGGCTACCCGATCACCGTCGAGGGCCAGCTCGAGTCGAGCCAGTGCCTCAAAACGCTGCGCTTCCTGCAGCTGCTGCAACAGCCCGAGACGCGCGTGCCGATTGCCTCGATACTGCTCGTCAACGAGCAGTTCTCGACGTCGGCCGCGCGGGACATCCTCGCCGAGCGCGGCGTGCGCAAGGCCCGCTTGCGGCGCTTCCTTGACAACGAGTCGGCCGTGCTGCAGCTGCAGTACTACTTGGACATGCTGCAGTTTGAGGACGGGCTGGACGGGCGGACGCCGCTCGAGCGTGTGGCCGCGCGAGGCGGCCGCCACACAAGGTAGCCGCGCGGTACTCACACAGTTGTATTTGTTAGGGCGACACACGCAGCCGCCCAGACCGCTCACACACTCACAAGTACACGTACTGGCCCCCACAAAGGCAACGCATTATCTCGTGTCTTGCTACCTTTTTTTTTTCTCGGCTTGTTGTGCCGCTAGCTGATCACGCCTCCGCCGCCGCACAACCGTCACCCGCGCTGTGGCCGCTGCTTGCGTTGTCGCTGCTGTCGGTGACGGACGATCGGCGCGACTGCGACGACGACGACGACGACGCGTGCGACGCGCTGCTGCCGCCGCCCCGGCGCACAGACGAGCGCGAGGACGGGCGGGCGCGCGGCGAGCCCAGGATGACCGGGCGCCAGTCCGGGTTGGCGATTTCCATCAGCCTGCGACGGCGCGTGAGCAGCGGGTCGCCGCGCACGTCCCGTAGACAGCGCGCGCACTTGGTCTCGAGCATAAAGTGCTCGCAGAGCGCCTGCCGGCCCTGGATGCGCGCGTAGTTGATGTGGCACACCTTGCGCGAGGGCGTGCTTGGCCAGCGCTTGCCCATCATGAAGTCGATCAGCGGCACGACAACGCTGCGCCGAGCGTGAGCGGGCAGTCCACATGCTACGAAGGCGGAAAGCGTACCGCGGGTGGACCAGGTTGACGAAGCAGTAGCCAAAGTTGTTGCCGCGCTGGAAGTCCATCGGCAGATACATCTGCGGCCGCAGCTCAGCGTGTCTCAGCGTGCCTGCGAAAATGGGACGGCGCACGAGGTCGTAGCCGTCGCGGATGTAGCTGTCGAGGAACTCGCGCAGCTGGACCTGTGCGCCTCCCCGTGTCAGCCGCAGAACAAGACACGAGGTCGCGCGTCGCACCGGAGCCACGCGGTTGGGCACGTTGCGGATCATGACCGTCGTGCGCTGCTCCGTGCCGTTGAGCACGGCCGGGATGTCGACCTCGAGCGCGGGCGGGTGCGGGTCCTTCTCGAGCAGCTGCAGGGCCTCGCGGGCGCTCGGCGGCGACGGCGCGGTCGAGGACGAGGCGGGCGTCGGCGCAGGCGCGAGGATGGCCGACGTCGGCGACGTGTATGGCGGCGGCGTGCCGTACGGCATCTGTGGCGACGGCGGCGGCAGCGGCAGCGACAGCGGCAGCGGCAGCGGCATGGGCATGGGCATGGGCATGGGCATGGGCATCATCGGCATGGGCGTGCGCAGCATTGGGCTCATCGGCACAAAGACCGCCTGCCCGTCGATCCACATTGAGCCGTACGGCACGGGCACGTAGACCGTGTTGCTGTAGCGGGCCGGGTACCACTCGCTTGCATCGCCCACGCTGCTCGCGTAGTCGTTCTCGTTGTTGTAGCCGTCCAGCGCCTGCGAATACTCGTCGCCGGGCGGCTCGCCGCCGTCGGCCTCGGCATCGCGGTTCCCGCCCTCGCCTCCGCCGTCGACATTGACCGCGCCCTCGACCGCGCTCTCGGCGATATCGCCGGTCACGCTGTCGGCGACGGACGCACGGCGGCCGCGGCGGCGGCGCGAGCGGTTGCGGCGGTCGCGTCGTTGCTCATCGCTCTCTTGCGCGTCGGGCTGCGCGTCGGGCTGCGCGTCGGTTGCGAGCTGCATGTCAAGCTGCGCGTCGGCGATGGGCTGCTCGGGCTGCGGCTGCGGCTCGGCCTTCGGCTCGGCCTTCGGCTCGGGCGTCGGCTCAGGTGGCGCAGCGGGGCGGGGCCGCGGGGCAGGCACGTTCACAGCTGCGGTCGGCGGGTGCAGGACCGGCAGCGGGCGCGGCGAGCGGATGATGCCGGGCAGGTCCACGCGCGGGCGCGGCGGTGGCGGGCGCACGACGAAGGGCGGCGGCGTCGCGGGCACGAGCGGGCCGAGCACGGGCGCGATCTGCGGCAGCTCGTAGTACGCCATCATCGACGGGATGAGCGTGTTGAGGTCGCGGCCGAGGGCCGTCGGCTGCGGCCGCGTGGGCGAGGACGGGCGCGGTCGGGGCGCATGCGCTGCACGATCGATGCTTCAGCCACCACGCGAAACGAGAGCGCATCACACACACACCGCGCGGGTCGGGCGGGCGCTCCGTCAGCGTCGGGCGCACGGCGCGTGGTGAGCCGCCCGCTGCAGCCGCCGGGGGCGCCGGGGGCGTCGGGGCCCGGGTGGGGGCGGCGGCCAGAGGCGACGGCGATGCAGGCGCGGCATCTGCATCGAATCTCGAGGTCAGTTAAGCATGACTCGGCGGCGCTAGCGGGCGCGCACGTGGCTGGGCGGGCTCGGCCTGCGGTCTTGCCGTGGCCAGCGGGGGCGCGGGGGTGGCGGCCGGCGGCGGGGCCGGCTTTGGCATGCGACGCGGCTGGGAGGGGCCGCTGCGGAGGGCAATATGCCTGGCCGACCTGGCTTCTTTGGGTTCAGTTCACTCGGTTGAGTTAGCGCCTCGCACCTGTTTCACCTGCGGACGGCATGGGGCAGCAGCGGCCCGCGCCGCACGCCCGGCGCGCACGACAGGGGTAGCTTGCAGGCGCACACACTGTTGCATGTTTGCGGCATTGCGGTGTGCCGCGGACGCGACTAGGTGCTGCTGAGCTTGCACCCCGCGTCGCAGCACACGCAACACGTCGCGTCGCGTTGGCCGGCATTTGCGGCTCCACCAATCAGCACCTCGCGCTGCGCCCCATTGGCCGGTCTAGCGCTAGCCCCTAGCGTCCAATTTGCGTCGCAGAGTGCGCAACCCCGCCCCCTCTGCGCCATGGACCGCGTCGCCGCCACGCGCGCCGGCACTCGCCTGCTCGCACGCCGCCAGTCGGTCGCGGGCACAGCCGTCACCGTGACGCTTCCTCCAGGTGCGTCGCGGGCTTTTTTCCTTGCCTGCGTTGTTGTTGTTGACAGCGCCTCGCACCACGTGGCGGCACTAGCCGATGCCGCCGCGCCGCACCCCGCCGGCCCGCGGCCCATGCCCGCCGGCAGCAACAGCAACAGCAGCAGCGCTTCCTTTGTGCCCGACCTCTTCGGCAAGCTCAACCTGCACAGCCCGCGCGGCACCGCGGGTCCCAGTGGCAAGAACCCGATGCTCGCGCCCGGCCGGCGCGACGAGACCCCGCCGCCGCTGTACACGGCCGGCGCGACGCCCACGCCGCCCGCTGCGCCTGCGACCGCGACCGCAACCCGCCCGCGACGCGCCGCCGAGCGCGATGTGACGCCGCCGCCGGCGTACGACGTGCCCGTGCGGGCCGCGGCTCCGGGTGGCGCAGAGGCGACGCTGCCGCGCGACGCGCGCATCGAGGCCGGCTTCGTCGCGCGGCTCGCGCGCACGCCGTTCACGATCGTCGTCTTCCTGCTGCTGCTGCACATCCTCGGCTTGGCGCAGATCGCGGCGACGGTGCGCTGCCAGTGCGATGGCACGCTGCGGCTCGCTGACGCGCACCGTGCGCGGGAAAGGTCCGCCGCGAGGCCGAGCACGTCAAAGAGATCGTCGGCGCGGCGTGCGTCGGCGTGCAGACGGCGGCGAACGTGACTGCGACCGTGCCGTGCGTCGGCCGCGTGAGCAACACGTCTCGTGGAGGGTCTCACCGCGCGCGCGCGCGGCGCACAGGTACTTTGCAGCGCGCGGCGTCAACGAGGCCATCGCCGGCGTCGTCAACCGCTCGGTCGACGCCGGCTTTGCCGCCGCCGTCCAGGGCAGCGAGCTGCTCGTCGACCTGCTCAAGGCGCTGCTGCAGTTCCGCCTGGTGCGGCTGCGCCGCGACGTTGTGCCCACCTTGCCGCTCACCGCGGCTCACACACAGCGCCGCTGGCTGTGCTACACCGACGCGGGCACGACCGTCGTCTCGTCGGCCGTTAACTTGGCCACGCAGAAGGGCCAGCAGGTCGCCAACGCGCAGCTCTCGTCGTTCACCCAGAGCCTGCGCCAGGTCCAGGGCACGCTCCAGAGCCAGCTGCAGCAGTCGCAGAACGACCTTAACGCGTTTCTGAGCGGCCTTAACGCGTTCGTGGGCTTCTTCGGCGGCACCATCCCGACCATTCCGGCCATGCCCGCCTTCCCGCCCGTCCCGACGGTCGTCATCCCGACGCCGTCGATCATCGTGGTCGAGTCGCCCTCGAGCTTGTGCGTCGCGGGCTGCACCGTCGTGCCCCGGCTGACGCGCTGCGCGCGCCTTGCAGCGTGAGCAACCTGCTGTACACATACGTCGTGTCGGGTCTGCTCGAGACGAGCGTCTACCAGGACCTGCTGCGCGCCAACGCGAACCGCAAGCAGGTGCGCCGCTGCTGCCGCCCCTTCGCGCTGCCTCACCCGCCTCGCAGTACTACATCGGCGACGACACGCTGCCGACGCCCGCGCCGGCCAACATCACGTTCTGCGCCTCGATCGACTACGCCCCGGTCGACCGCGCGGTCGACGCGCTCGTTGTGGGCGTCTACGCTGCTATCGCACTCGTGGCGCTGGCCGTCGCGGCACAGGTTGCTTGGGACGCGTACTTTGCCGTGGACGAGGAGCGCCGCTGGCAGGCCGCGGTCGGCGCGCGGTCGGGCGACGGCGGCAGCGCCGACGCAGCGACGTGGCGCGCGCGCTGGTCGGCGTGGTGGACCGAGGCGGCCGGCGGCTGGGTGGTGCAGCGCGTCACGCCAAGTCTGCGGCTGCGGCGCGCCGTGACCGTGTTTCGCGAGCACGTCTGGTGCGTCCCGCGCGCACCCGCTGCTGCGGTTATACCGCTGAGCAGACGCATGCCCAGGCACGCGCCTTTCATGTACTGCCTGCTGGTCGCCGTGCTCGGTGTGGTCGTGTTCAGCCTCATGATCGTCGGCGGCGAGCAGGCGCGGGCGCACTACCGCCAGAGCGCAGTCGAGGCCACGGCGGCGTGGTCGCGCCAGGTCGCGCTCGACTACGACGCGCGCGTGAACGCGAGCGTGGGCGCGTACGTGCGCGACGCCAACGCGGCGCTGGCCGGGCTCGAGACGTCGATCAACAGCAAGCTGGGCGAGTCGGCCGCGTTCCTGGACAGCGTCGAGGCCACGACGGACTTTATCGAGAGCGAGATCCGCAACCTGCTGCGCGTCGTGACTGAGCACATCGACCCGATCATCCTCAACCCGGCTGAAGACCTCGTGCGCTGCCTGCTCGGCCTGGACAAGCTGCCGCTCGGACGCATCCAAAACCTGACCCTGCCGCTGCTCACCGTGCGCCTGCCGCGCGTCTCGCCAACGCTGCTGCAGGTCAACGAGACGCGCGTGGCGCAAGTGCTCACGGGCGTGGTCCTCACGGTCGACCCTGTCTTTGACGGCTTCGTGGCGGCGTGCCGCGCATCGGTGCAGTTCAACGCGACGCTGCTGGCGTTTTGCGCTGTGCTCGTCGTCATCTCGCTCGGTCGCGCCGCGTACTGCTACTGGGCGCACGACCACTACGAGCATAACACGAGCGCCGGTGCGCCGACGACGACGCAGCCCCAGGTCATGGCCCAGGTCGCCGCGGGTCCCAGCAAGACGGCCACGGTGGCGATGCTGCGCCGGCGCACGTCGACGACGGTGATCCCGATCGAGCTGGCGCATGAGGCCGCGCCGGGCGCGCCGCTCGCAAGCGTGAGCGAGGAAGCCGAGGCCGCCCCGACCGCGCACCGCCGCATGAAGTCGCTCACGGCGCCGCTCAAGCTCGTTTGACCGGCCACCCTCACCTCACTTCACTTCACATGCACCTCACGCACACCCACACGCACACTCACTCACGCATTGTCTTACGTACTGGCACGCACGCACATGTCACTTGACGAAGCGGCGCATCTCCTGCGTCAGCGCCTCGGGTTGCTCCGCCACGACCCAGTGCGTCGCCTCCGGCTGGTACACGAGCTGCAGATTGTCGCAAAACGTGCGGAAGCTCTCGGCGACGGGCAGGCCGAGCGCAAAGTCCTTCTTGCCCTGCGGCGGTGCGGCGTTGTTGCGCGTGAGCGATGCGAAAGGGCGCGGGCGGCTGGGCCGGCCGCGCGCACCCAGACGAGGAGCGTCGGCACGGTGATCTTGCGCACGGGCTCCGGGCCGCTCAGCCGGCTCGGCGTGATGCGCAGCAGGGCGCGGTAGAAGTTGAGCGCGCTCGTGCACGCGCCGGGCTTGAGGAAGGCTGCGATGCGCGCAATCGGTACAGAGACTGGTGACGGCGACGGCGACGGCGCACCAAACTTGAGCAGCTCGATGTCCTCGCGCGAGTGGCTCTTCTTGAACATGCCCGAGAGCGCGCGGCCGTCGCTGTTGGTGAGCGCGAGCTCCGGCAGCCTCGGCAGCTGGAACATGAAGATGTACCAAGACTGCGCGCGCCGTCGCGTCAGCGTGTCGCGTTTCGCGTGCCGCGGACTGCCGCGCACCTTGCTCAGCTGGGCTGAAGGGCCGCGCACGGGCAGCAGCGCGATGTCAGCAGGGCGAGGGCAGCGGCACCGCGCGCGCCCGACGCACCCGGCGTGGCGAGGACGCGCGCAAAGGCCGGCGAGTAGGTCGTGTTGGTGAGGATGAGCTTTTCGACCATGTCGGGGCGGTCGGCGGCAAAGTTGCAGGCGACGATGCCCCCCCAGTCGTGTGCGACGAGTGTGGCGCGTGAGTGCTTGAGCTGGACGATCACCTGGCGCACGTCCTCCACGAGCACGTCGCGCGCGTAGTTGTGCACGCCCGGCGGCTTCTCCGAGTCGTTGTAGCCGCGCATGTCGAACGCGACGCAATGGTGCGTGCCGGCAAAGTCCTGCATCTGCCGGCGCCACATGTACCAGAACTCGGGGAAGCCGTGGATGAACCTGCGCGCGGGCCGACGCGCGCGTCACGTGCGTTCACGTGCGTCCCAGACGGCAGCGCGCACAGCATCAGCGGCTTGCTGCGGTCGCCCAGCTCGACGTAGTGCAGACGCACGCCCTGCGACGTCACAAAGCCGTGGGTGCCAAGCTTCGGGTCCTGCAGCACCTTGGCGACTGCGGCGCGGGGCGCATCAGGCAGGGGATCGCGACGCGGCTCGGGCGCGGCGGGCGCACGATGGTCGCGGTTCTTGCGGCTACAGAACCGCGCCGGGCCCGAGACGAACTGCAGCAGCAGCGTCGCGCTCACGGCCACGGCCAGGAAGCCGCCCAGCGCCAGCTGGACGGCGATCATGACGAGCGCCTGGATGCGGCCGACGAGCGACGGCATCCGCGCGCGAGATCTGTGTGAACAAAGTGTACTAGTACAGTGCGCCGGCGCACTCTGCTCTCTGTGTCTGTGCCCGACCCGTTCCTGCACGGGCCGGCATGGCACGGCACGGCACGGCTGCGACCGCGATCACCCCTCGCGCCACTGCGCGCCGCACTTGCAGCACTTGTAGAAGGTCGACATGGGCTCGTCGGCCGAGCGGATTTGGATCTGCATGAAGTAGGCGCGGTCGTGGGCGCACTTGGGGCAGCGCGCTGCGAGGCGCCGGCGAGGCGCGACTGAGCCACGGTAGGCGCACGGGCGGGCGCATCGCACCCTCCGTCGAGTCGACGTTCTCCCAGGCCGACTCGCCGCCCAGCACGTCGTCGACCTTCTTGCGCTCAAAGTCCGTGCGGTCCGACAGCTGGCGTGCGCATCAGACGTCGGCTCGATGCGCCGGCCGGACGGATGCGCGCGCGCCTGGCCCGCGATCGGGTACATGAACGGGCACGTGTTGCACGCGAAGCACATCGTCCCGCCGGCTGACGAGGCCCCCGCGACGCTGAGCATGTTGCCGCACTTTGGGCAGAAGCGCACCTGCGCGCACACGGCCGCACACGGCGTGAGCGCGTTCTGCCAGATGCAGGCGCGCATACGTACCATCGTTGACAATCGCCGCCATCATGACCAGGCGCAGGCAGCGTGAGGCCGACGACGCTGAGGACGAGGACGAGGTCGTGGCGCCGCCGGCGCGGCCGGCCCAGGCGGACAACGGCGGCCAGCAGCAGCAGCAGCAGCAGGCGGAGCCTGCGCCGCATCAGGAGGAGCAGCAGGCGGAGCAGCAGAAGGAGCAGCAGAAGGCGGAGCCGCCGCAGCAGCAGCGGCCGCAGGTTCGTCGTGCGCTCTTCTCGCACGCAATCCGCGTGGCCTCAGGCGCCGCGCAGTCGGTCGTCGTGCACAAGCCGCGCGTGACGGTGATGGACGAGCAGGCCAAGAAGCGCAGCCGCAAGCTGTTTGGCGTCATCCTCGGCACGCTCGAGAAGACGCAGAAGACCGCCGTCGTGCGTCGCCTCTTCGCCTTCAGCCGTCAGCCCGTCGTGCTCAACCTCGCGCGCGCTTGCACAGGACGTCAAGCGGCAGGAGATCGAGGCCAAGCTGCAGGAGCGCCTCGAGCGCGAGCGCCAGGAGATGCACGAGAAGCGCGAGCGCGACCGGCTGGCGCAGCGGCGCGCGGCGATCAACGCCGACCACCAGCGGCGCAAGGAGACGGTGCGCGCGCCCATCGACTGTCACGCCGCGTGCTGACGGTGTGTGTGTGTGCGCGATCGTGCCGGCAGAGGGACGTCTGGCGCAACCAGAAGCGCCTCATGGCCGGGTTCCTCCTGACCGAGGCGAAGCCGGCGCTGCCGTTCCTGCCGGCCAAGCTGCTGCCGGATGAGCAGGAGACGCTCGAGCGCGCGCGGGCGCAGGCCGCAGAGCAGATCGCGCTGCTGGAGAAGGAGGACGCCGACGCGCACGCCGCCGCGCTGAGCCGCGTGGACCAGCTGCAGCTGTACGTGGACGACAACGAGGGCGACGGCACGGCAGCGATGGACACGGCACCGGCCGAAGCCGCCGCGACCGAGTCCGCCACGACGACCGCGACCGAGGCAATGGCGGCCGAGCCAGCGGCGGTCGAGGTGTGAGAGGAAGAGTGTACATGCAAAGTCAGCTCTGAGGCGCATACTGGGCCACGACGTGCGGCGGGAGCGACGGCGGCACGACGGCGAGGGCGGCGAGAAAGTGCGCGCGGGTCTGACCAGTCGATGCAGTGAGCGCGCGCGCGCAGCCACGCAGCGGTCCACCCAGGCGCACCACATGCACTGTGGCGATGTCGGCGCGCAGCGCGTGCATGGCCGCCTCACGGCACACGTTCTCGACGTCGGCGCCCGAGCAGTGCTCCGTGCGTGCCGCGAGTTCGTTCAGGTCGACGTCGCGCGCGAGCGCCATGTGCCGCGTGTGCACGCGAAACACGCCCGCCCGTGCGGCCCGGTCCGGCGGCGGCACGTACAGCAGCTCGTCGAAGCGGCCCGGGCGGAGCAGTGCTGCGTCGAGCATGTCGGGGCGGTTGGTCGCGGCGACGACGAGGATGCCGTCGGCGCCCTCGATGCCGTCCATCTCGTTCAGCAAAGTCGACAACACGCGCTCCTGCACGCCGCCATCGCCGGCGCTGCCTCTCCCTCCGCCGCCACCCGCGAACAAGCGCTTGGCGACGAGCGCGTCAATCTCGTCCAGGAAGATCACGCACGGCGTGGCCGCGCGGCCACGCGAGAACAGCGCGCGCAGCGTCGCCTCGGCCTCGCCGACGTACGGTGAGTAGATTGACGCGCCGTTGAGCGAGAGGAAGGTCGCGCCGGCCGTCGTGGCCACGGCCTTGACGATGGTTGTCTTGCTGCACCCGGGCGGCCCGTACAGCAGCACGCCGCGCGGCGCACGCAGCCCGAGCCGGCGAAAGCTCGCCGCGTGGGTGATGGGCAGCTCGACGGCACGCCGCACACGCCGCTTGACCTCCTCCAGCCCGCCCACGTCGTCCCACGTGACGCTGCGGTCAAGCTGCACGATCGACTCACGCAGCGACGACGGCTGGGCGCGCTCGAGCGCCGTCGCCAGGTCGGCCCGTGATACGACCGCCGCGCCCGAGCGCAGCGCCATCCATGCCGCGTCCCGCACGAGCGCCGCCAGATCCGCGCCGACGAAGCCGAGGGCACGCCGCGCGAGATCATCCAGGTCGACGTCGTCATCGAGCGGCAGCGCGCGTACGAGCACGCGCAGGATGTCGCGCCGCTGCTCGGTCGTCGGCGGGCCGACGGCCACCTCGCGGTCGAAGCGCCCCGGCCGGCGCAGCGCCGGGTCAACGGCGTTGGGTCGGTTGGTCGCGGCGACGACCTGCGGCCGCGCCTCAGCTGCGGAGCGTCCTGCATGGGCACACGCACGACAATGTGCCCGCGCGCCTCGAGCCCGTCCATCAGCGTCAGCAGCTGCCCGACCATGCGCGTGGCTGCCCCGCCGGCGCTGCCCTCGCGCACGGGACAGAGCGCGTCGATCTCGTCCAGGAATAGGAGGCTGGCGCGCCCGGCCCGCTCGGCCAGCTCCGCGGCCTCGGCGAACCGCGCGCGCAGGTTCTGCTCGCTGCACAGCCGGGCGTCAGAACAGCGGGTCAAGCGGGCTTACGGCACCTCTCGCCGATGGCGACGCCGAGGACATCGGCCGCGCTGGCGACGACCTGGCAGCGTGCACACACATCAGCCATCGCCATGCGGCGAACGCGGATGCACCAGCGGCACGCCGCATGACCGCGCGACCTCGCGCACGAGCAGCGTTTTGCCGACGCCCGGCGGGCCGTGCAACAGCACGCCTAAACGCACGTGATCAGCGTCCGCAGCGCGTCCAATCAGCACGGCGCACCCTTCGGGCAGTCGGCTGCGAGCGTGCGCAGGGCGTCGCGGTGCAGCAGCGGCACCAGGAGCAGCTCGCGCAGGCTTTGAAACGCCGCGTCGAGCCCGCCAACACCCGCGGCACTGTCGTCTTGCTGCGGCTCGCCCGCGCCCAGCTCGACGGACGTCTCCGCACCGACGAGCACGACAACGCCCTCGGGCCGCGTCGACGTGACCTGCAGGGCCGCGTCAGACCCGCTGGTGCGCAAACGACGGCAGGTGCACCTCGAAGGCGAGCGGGCTGAGAGCGTCGTTGCGCACGACGCAGCCCGTGCAGACGGGCGCATCGCCCACGAGCGCGCGGAACAACTGGCGGCTCGACGGTCAGCGCCGTCTCGCGCGTGTGCCGCGAGGGAGGGAGTGCACACCCGGCACGCCGCGCCGGCCGACCAAGCGGGGCACGCCTTGCCGCGCACGGCGACGGTGACGGCCAGCGCGGGCTCGGTGTGCACCGCCTCGACGTGAACCTCATCGCCCCCGCTGTCCCCATCGCCCGCCGCCGCCACGACGAGCCCGTCCACGGCCGCCGCGTCGCCGCCGAGCAGCGCACCGAGGCCGTCGGGCCAGGGCCACGCGCGCGCGAGGCAGATCTGCCGTGTTTCGGGGTGCGTCAACACGTGACGCGCACGCAGCGAGCAGCGCACCCGCCCGTCGCCCGTGCGGCAGCGCACAGGCTGCCCGCGCGCCGCGCCCCACGCCGGCGGCACGCGGCACACGCCCGCGCCAGCGTCACTCCACACCAAGGGGCCGTTCGCCGGCATGCTTTCGAATGTTCTGGAACGCTAGCCTTCACCTCTTTTCTGCGCCTCTCTCTCTCTCTCTCTCTCTCTCTCTCTCTCTCTCTTTCTCTCTGTCGCGCGCGCGGCGCGTGCGGTGCGCGTGGCCGAAGCTGCGCACCGCCGCCCACGGCGCGCGCGTGTGCGCCGGGAGCGGGCCGCACGTCGGCCAAAAGGGGTATGCTGACCGGCCGTTTTTGTGCAGCCACCCGCCCCCACCCGCGATGCCGCCCAAGGACGCGACCAAGGCCGCCGGCCGCGGCAAGAAGCTCAAGGACCCCAACGCGCCCGCCAAGCCGCAGTCGGCGTACATGATGTGGTCGATCGAGAGTCGCAAGACGGTGCGCGGCGCAACCCCCCTTCCCCCCGTTTTGCGCGCGCGCGCAACGGTCGCGGCCTGATCGCGCCTCGCGTCGCCCCGCGCGCAGCTCAAGGAGGAGAACCCGTCGCTCTCGTTCGGTGAGCTCGGCAAGAAGCTCGGCGAGACCTGGGCCATGCTGCCCGCGGCGGAGAAGAACGTGCGGCGGCGCGGAAATCGCGCCTCGCGCCAAAACTAACGCTCGCGCTCGCTCGCTCGCTCGCGCCGGCAGCGCTGGACCGAGAAGGCCGAGCAGGCCAAGACGCAGTACGAGAAGCTCAACAATGCGTACATGAAGACGCCCGAGTTCCACCAGTTCCAGCAGACCAAGGCCAAGGTGCGCGCGCGCACGTTCGTCCACGTCGCCGCGCTTAACTCGCCTGCGCAGACGGGCGTCGCCGGCAAGGCGCCCAAGGACAAGTCGGGCCCGAAGAAGCCGGTCACATCGTTCGTGGCCTTCTCGCGCGATGTGCGTTGCCCTGCGTCGCGATGCGCCGCGTCGCCGACGCCCGCGCGCCCGCGTCGCCGTGAGCAGAAGCGGCCAACGCTGCAAGACACCCACCCGGGCATCTCGTTCGCCGACGCGGGCAAGCTGCTGGGCCAGATGTGGGCCAAGATCGACCCCGAGGAGAAGAAGGTGCGGCGTGCGAAACGCGCGAGACTCGCGTGACATCGATGTGCACGGCGCGCGCGCACACAGCGGTACGAGATCATCGCTGAGAACGACAAGAAGCGGTACGAGAACGAGCTTGCCGGGCGCGGCGGCAGCAGCACGGCCTCGAGCAGCAAGGCCGCGAGCAGCAAGAAGGCACCCGCGCCCGCGGTGCGTCTGCGAAGGAGCGGCAGTGGCGGTGGCGGTACGCTGACAGCCGGCGCAGGAGGACGACGACGAGGAGGAGGACGAGGAGGAGGACGAGAGCGACGACGACGACTAGACACGGCACGGCCCGAGCCCCGTGCCCTCCCACCTGTCAACCCCCCACCCAAGAGTGTGTCTCATTCCCCTCTTCTGGCCGCCGATCTGTCCTGTTTGTTGCAGCCGGACGGGACTCCGCGCGCATTTGAACCGCGAGCGCGCTTACCGGGTAGCGTGCTCAGAAGCTGGAAAGCTGTACACAAAGGGTCGCAGCGCCTCACTGTACAGACGCCGTCGGTGCGGCTGCGGGCAAAAGCTCAGGCGACGACGCGGGTGGTGGCGCTTCCCCGACAGCGCCCTGGCGCGCGGCCAGCGTCATCGACACGCCCGCCGCTGTTGTGAAGCCGACGCTCGCGCCGACGGCCGCGCACGCGCTGATCATCGTCACGCCCTTGAAGCCTGCGCGGCGGCGTCGTAAGCACCCGCGGACATGCGAGAGCGCGCACGCACCCAGCAACAGCCCGGCAGGCCCGAAGATAAGCCCGCCGACGACACCGCCGGCCAGGGGCAGCACGACGTTGCGCTGCGAGCGCCGGGCCACATGAGCAGCAGTGCGGCAGAGCAGCGCCGAGGCGCACCAGCACGCGCGACGCGGTGTTGGGCTGCGCGTTCGCCGCCGCCGCTGCAGCCGCCGCGCCCGCCCCAGACGCGGCACCGGCAGTTGGCGTGGGCGTCGCGTCCTTGTCGACGGGCCGCCCCGGTTGCCGCGCGCCCCCGCTGCGTGTGAGATTGAGGATGGCCTGCACGCGCGTGAATGTGTGTGTGCCAGTCAGCGAGCGGTGCGTGACGGTGCATGCTGGCGCACCCGGATGCGCCCCGTGTACTGGTTGCGCTTGCTCGCCTCCTCCTCCTGCGCGAGCAGCCGGTCAAACTCCTCGATGAACTGCTCGTCTGCGAAAGGAGGCCCGGCGCGTCATCGAGCGCATCGTCACGCCTTGCCGGCGCGGCGCGCACCGTCGTCGTCCCCGTCATCGCCCGCGTGCGGGATGAGCTTGAGCACGTCCGTCAGGCACGCCGCCGCCATCTCGTTCTCGGCGTAGCACGCGCTCATGTCCACGCCCGACGCGTCCTTGGTCTCGTGCAGCTCGCGCGTGAGCTGGTTCATGCGCCCGATGAGCTCCGCGACCTTCTCGGCCTCGTTGAGCACGGTGTTGATCATGAGCGAGCCCTCGCCGCTCGTGCGCAGGTCGACGGTCTCGGTCGAGACGATGACCGCGCGGCTGATTTGCACGATGCGGCTGCGGAGCAAGCGCAGCTCGCTGACGAGACACCGTGACGTCAGCGACCGTCGCGTGCAGCAGCGTGCGTCCGCCTCCCGCACGCGCCCCGCACACGCCGCGCCGTGCTGCCGCCGTCCCCACGACGCATCCCGCCGCGTGCGCACCTCACGATCGCCTGGGCGCGCGCGAACGGACTGCCGGTGGTCGTTGCCGCAGCGTCATCAGAAGCCATCACGGTACAGTTTGCAAACTACCCGCTCGTACATATGCGCATCGCACACCTCTCGGATGTGCACGTCTCGCCACCGGGCGGGCGATTCCGCAGCGCGGTGCGCCTGCGCGACCTGCTGCACGTCAAGCGCCTGCTCGGCCTGGCCAACGTCGCGCTGCGCCGCGGGCCGAGCGTGTACAGCCCGCGCGTGCTCGCGGCGATGGTCGAGGACATGCGCGCGCAGGGTGCGTTCGCGCGCCCGCGATGGCCGCCCGAGTGCCTAAGGCGCGCGCCGGGGCAGGCGTCGACCACGTCGTGCTGTCGGGCGACCTGACGAACGTCGCGCTGGAGGCCGAGTTTGCCGAGTGCGCGCGGCTGCTCGAGCCCGTCGCGGACCGCCGTGCGCCCCGGATGCCGCAAGCGTCGCGCGGCGCATTGCTCACGGCTGCGGTGCGGCAGTGACGGTCGTTCCGGGCAACCACGACGTGCTCACGAGCGCGTGCGCGCGCAACGACTTCATGCACAAAGTTGCGGCGGCGCAGCGCGTGCGGCGGGCAGGCTGACGGCGGTGGCAGTACTTTGGCCAGTGCATGGCGAGCGACCCGGGGCTGGCGGCCGAGCTGCGCGCGCACCGCTTCCCGTTCGTGCGGACCGTCGCGCAGGGGCGCCTCATGCTGATCGGCGTCAACTCGGCCGTGCCGCAGCCGCCGTTTGTCTCGGCGGGGCAGATCGGCGAAGCGCAGCTTGAGCGGTGCGGGCATGTGCGCGCGCTGTACGGCACTGAATCACACGCGCGCGCCGGCGCCCAGGCTGCGCCGCGTGCTCGCGCTGCCCAAGGCGCCCGGGGCGACACGCGCGCTCGTGCTGCACCACCCGCCCGTCGCGCGACGTCACGGCATGCGCGAGTGGCGCGAGGGCCTGCGCGATCGGTGCGTCATGCGCACGGGGCGCCCGCCGCTGCTGACGCGAGCTCAGCGACGCGCTCGTGCGCATCCTGGGCGACGCGGACGCCGGCGTCGACCTCGTCCTGCACGGGCACATCCACCGGCCGTTCCTAGCGCGGCTCGTGCCCGGGCGCGCCGACACGCCGCTCGTGATCGAACCCGGAAGCGCGACGTACGTGCCGCGCGCGCGCTACAACCTCTACACGCTGCACGCGGGCCAGGCCGGGCTCGCGAGCGCGACCGCACGTGTGCTCGACGGCGACGCTTTCGTGACAAAACGTCTGACATTATTGTGAATGGCCACGTGGATGTCGTGCTTTGGGCGCGCGGGTGCCGAGGCGCACGTGGGGAGCGGGCGGGCGGGTGCTGCCGCGCCTTTTCCCTCTGCTGAGCACGCGGCGGCACGTTGCAGACAGACGGCTGGTCCCGCACCTCGTGCCTGCCCCACACGCGATGGCCGAGCACATCATCAACTGCGTGTGCCACTTTATCAACAGCAACGCGCGGTGCGTCTCCTGCCGGCACACGCGGCGGCCTGCCCGTCGCTGACGCGCCCGCGCCCGCGCCCGCCACAGACTCGCGCAGGCCACGGTCGACGCGCTGCGCAGCTCAGGGGTACGTGTAGCGTGCGGCGTGGGTCGCGCACGTGCGTGTGGCTGAGGCGCACCGAACGCGCGCCAGCAAACGTACTGCACTGAGACCGAGTGCTTCGACACGGTCCGCGAGGCAATGGGCGCGCGCGAGACCGGCGCGGACCCGTCGGCCTTCGCGTCGGCCCTGCTGCTAATGCTGGTGCTCCTGGCCATGCTCGTCGTGTCGCGGCCGTCGCTGCTGCAGTCGCCGTCGTCGTCGGCGGCGGCGGCCTCGGTCTCGGCGCTGGGACGTCTGGGCGCGCGGGACGCGGACGACATCGCGGCGATCAAGGCGCGCGCTGCGCTGCAGGGCAGCCGCCGCGATGAGCCGCCGCCGACGGCGTGATGGGTGTGCGGGGCCGCTCGGCCGGCAATATTCCCCCCTCTGTTCCAGTGAGCGCCGCTGTGTGCGCGCGTGTACGCTCGTCGTTTGTTGCGATTCACAAGCCGCACCGCTGCCTGCACGAGCCGCACGGCCGCCGCCTGCACACGTGTCCCTTTTGATCGACAGCCAGCCACACGCCAGACGCCTCAGCAGGCCGGTCTTCCTCCCGTCGCTCACGCCGCGCACGCTCTTTACGCCGCTCAGTGGTCCGCGTGCTTGAGCTGCGGGTTCTTGTATGGCGACTTGCTGCGGATGGCGTCTGGCAGCGAGGGCGGCGTGAGCGTGCGCGCGTAGCACGAGCGCAGACAGACGCCGCACCGTTGTAGTAGCTTGACCGCGTCACGGCCGTGAAGAAGGTGCCGATGGCCGCGAAGCCGATCAGGAAGTAGCGGATCTTGTAGAGGTTCTTGCCGATCTCCATCGTGCGTGCGGGCGGCGCTGGCGGGGGGGCGGCTGTGAGGCGTGCGCGCGGCGGTGGCGAGGCGTGAGCTGCACGAGTGTGGTACTGCGCGGTGCTAAGCGGAGGCGCGGCGTCCTCGCGCTTGTGCCCCCCCCCCCCCCCCCGAGCACGAGCACGAACGCGAGCACGAGCACGAACGCGAGCGCAGAGAGCACAGAACAGCGCACGCTCAGGTGCCCCTCCAGACGCGTGTGGCGTAACGCGCGCTGATTGGCCGCCCATTTGGACCAACAGCCACGCGGCGCTGTCCGACCCGTTCGCGCCCACAGTGCCACCGCCGCGTGCCCTCCGCCCACCCCCCGGCGCCGCCCCCACACGATGGCGACCATCACGGCCACCGCGCAGGTGCGTGCTCCGCGCACACCACCCCCCGCCCCGGCCCGCCGCGGCAGCCGTGTCGCAGCGTCGTTTCACGCGTCAACAACACAAAACACAGGCGCTGTACGACTTCAACCTTGACGGCAGCTCGCCCAACTGCCTCGCGTTCCAGCAGGGCGAGCAGATCTACGTCTACGAGCGGCTCGACACGGGCTGGTGGCAGGGCGTGCTCGTGAGCAGCCCGGCGCAGGGCGGCTGGTTTCCCGGTGTGCCGTTCCCGCCTTGGCCACTGTCGCTGCTGTCGGCCCTGACGCCGTCGTCGTCGCAGCAAACTATGCCCAGATCGTCGAGGAGGGCCCGCCCCAGGCCGCGTCGGCGACGGGCGCCGCGCCAGCCGCGGGTGACGACGCCGGTTTGGGCTCGACCGAGGACCTGGACGACGACGGCAGCGAGGACGACGGCGCACAGGACGAGGCGTCGGGCCTGACCAACGAGCCGACCGAGGACGAGACAATCCTCGCGGCCAAGGCGCTGCTCGACTTCACGCCAAACGCGTACGACAAGGACGGTGCGGGCGGGCGGGCGGCTCGCGCGGCGGCCCCCCTCCTGACGAGCGCGCAGCCCTGCCCTTCCGCCGCGGCGACATCATCGCCATCCTCGAGATGAACCCGACCGGCCAGTGGAAGGGTTTCCTCAACGGCAAGGAGGGCTACTTCCCCTCGCGCTACGTCAAGCTGGAGGTGCGCGCACGGCCCGCCTGCACACGCACGCCCACGGCGCTGAGACGGG
The DNA here is from genome assembly GCA_943704415.1 of Parvularia atlantis. Taxonomy (NCBI): domain Eukaryota; order Rotosphaerida; genus Parvularia; species Parvularia atlantis. The sequence goes on along the minus strand of CALSCO010002368.1, from coordinate 43,451 downwards.
CGCGCATCCGCAGGAATCGTCCGCGGCGCAGCAAAGCGAGGCCGTTGTGTCGCTCAAGCGGCGCAAATCGATCAGTGCGTGGCGTACGTGCGTCCACGCAGTCCGTTCACACGTGCTCGCAGCCGCTAAGCCGCTCGAGGACGCCGACGCGCCCACGTCCGCGCCGCCCAGCAGGACGTTTGAGAAGCCAGCCGTGATCGTGCGTCGCGGCGCGTGCGTGCCGCGCGCGATGGCTCACCGCGCCCGCGCTCAGCCCAAGCCGCTGCTGCCGGTGCCGCCGCGGCCGTGGCGCTGGACCAAGACGCCCAACAGCAAGGACTACCTCTACAACCCAAACACGTTCGAGCGCGCCTGGACCATCGCCGATATCGAGTTTGGCCCCGGCGAGGACATCTACCCGGGCCAGCCGCGCGCGACCCGCTCGGGCTCGGACGCGTCGCTCAGCTCGGCGGCGTCGGCGCCCTCGCCGACCATCGGCACGTCGTCGCCGGCGTCGTCCGTGCTCGACCTCACGGCCCCGGCGCCCGCGAGCGACAAGCCGGCCACGCTCGCCTTCAAGGGCCGCATGCCCGCACCGACAGCGCCCGGCGCGGCTGCGGCTGCGGCGTCCAAGACACCCGCCAAGCCCATCGAGGCGCTGCCGCCCGCGCCCGGTGCGGCCGGCGCGCACATCGTCGCCCCACCGCCGAGCGTCCAGCAGGCGGCTGCGGCGGCTGCGGCGGCGATCCAAGACCTCGAGGCTGAGGCACGCGAGCGCGCACGCCGCGAGGAGGAGGAGAAGAAGCGTCTGGAGATGATGCTGCGCGAGACGCAGGAACGCCTCGAGCAGGAGAAGCGGCGCGCGGAGCAGATGCAGCGCGAGGCCGAGGAGCGACGCAAAGAGCGCGAGCGGCTCGAGGCCGAGGCACGCGCGATCGAGGCCCGCCAGCGTGCAGAGCGCGAGGAGGCCGAGCGCAAGGCCGCCGCCGAGGCCGCCGCGGCCCTGGCCAAGATGGAGGACCAGCAGCGCCGCGAGGCCGAGGCGCGCCGGCAGCAGGAGCTCGCACAGCGCGAGGCAGAGGAAAAGCGCGCGATGGAGGCCAAGCTGCGCGAGCTCGAGGAGCGGCTGGCGGCCGAGCGCGCGCGCGCAGAGCGGCTCGAGCGGGAGGAGCGGGAGAAGCGCGAGCAGGAGGAGCGGCTGCGGCAGGAGCGCATGCGCGAGATGGAGGAGCAGCAGAAGCGCATGCGCGAGCAGGCCGAGCGCGAGGCCGAGGAGAAGCGCAAGCTTGAGGCGGCCCTGGCGGCCGAGGCCGAGCGCATCCGCAAGGAGAAGGAGGCCATGGCCGCGCGCGAGAAGGAGGTCAAGGCCGCGACCGAGAAGGCCGAGATGGAGCGCAAGGTGTGCAACGCGCGCTGGCTGTGCGCTTGTGCTGACTGCCGCGCCGCCGCAGCTCGCCGAGATGGAGCGCAAGATGGCCGAGGAGAAGGCGCGCCTCGAAAAGGTCCAGCGCCAGCAGGAAGCGCAGCGCGCGGCCGAAGAGGAAGAGCGCAAGAAGATGGAGATGCGCAAGCAGCTGATGGAGGCCGAGGCCAAGCTGGCCCAGGAGCAGAACCGCAACGAGGACCTTGAGACGCAGCGCGCGTTCGCCGAACTCGAGCGCCAGATGGACCTCGAGCGTCAGGCTCTCGAGTTCGCCCTCGAGAGCATGTCCGCCTCGGCGCCCGTCGACGAGCCCAAGCCTGCCGCGCCCGCGCCCGCACCCGCCACGGCAGCCAAGCCGCCGGCGGCCAAGCCCTCGCCGCCGCCGCCGGTCGCCGTCAAGGCGCCACCGGCAGCCGTCGTCGCCGCCAAGAAGCCCGAGCCGGCCCCGGCGCCCGCACCCGCACCTGCACCGGCACCGGCACCAACACGCGCACCCGCACGCGCTCCGGCTGCAGTCCCCGCGCCCGTCTCCAAGCTGCCGCCGCCGATCCTCCCGGCCGGCATGCCCGCCCGCCCGCCGCCGCCAGTCAGCCTGCCGCCACCCAACCTGCCGCCGCCGATCTTGCCGCCGAGCCTCGACAAGGCGCACCGGCCAATCTCGAACCTGATCGACACACTGTCCCTGCCGCAAGTGCCGAGCAGCACGCCGCCGCCGGTCGCGCCGGTCATCGCGGCCGCGGCCGCCGCCCGCCAGGCCGCCAAGGCCAACAGCTCGCCCGCGCCCGCCGTGGCCGGCAAGCCGCCCGCCGCCGCGGTCGCACCCGTGCCCGCCCCTGCTCCGGCGCCGGCGCCGGCACCGGTCGCGGCACCAATGGCGTCGTTCGACGCAAGCAAGCTCAAGACCAAGGGCGACGTCGAGGCGACGACGCAGGAGCTGTCGGGCAAAATCGACGCGGTCTTCGGCTCGCTACTGGACACGGCGCGCGAGGGCCGGCTGGACGACTTTGTAGGCGGGATGAAGAACGCGACGACGGCCGTGCGCGACCTCCTCACGATCGCCGCGGCCGCGGACGAGTCGGTCGTGCTCAAGGCCAAGCTGTCGACGTACATGTCGGCGCTGTCGGCCGCGCTCAAGGCGCTGCTGATCTCGGCCAAGCCGCTGGCGACGGCAATTGAGGCGGCGGCGCCGCGCGTGCACCTGATTGTGCAGCTGGAGAAGGTGCGTGTGGCCGCATGCGCGCGCTCCTGTCTGTGTGCTGACGAAGCGCGCGCATGCGCGGACAGATTGCCTCGGACGCGCTCATTGCCAAGTACGACCTCGTCGACTTTATCACGGCCAACGCGGCGCAGCTGTTTGGCTTTGAGGACCCGATGCGCGCGATGTACGAGACGTGGACGGTGCGCAGGCGCGCGTGTGCCGTTGGCGAGCACGGGTGTTGACGTGCGCACGCGGGCAGAAATCGCTCGACGAGCTGATGGAGGCGCTGACCGGGTCGATCAAGTACCTCGCGTCCGTGGCCAAGGGCGCGATGAACACGCAGTACCAGGAGGGTGCGTGGGCACCGTCGCACGTGATCCAACTGGCGTCTCACACCGTGTGCGCGCGTGCAGCCGCGGGGTCGGTCATCGCGATCGTGTCGCAGATCCGCACGTTCCTGAGCACGGTCGTGACGTCGACCACGGACTTCACGCTCAAGCAGAACCTCAACTTTTCGCTGATGCAGCTCGCCGACGCCATCACGATGCTCGTGCAGACGGCCAATACGGCCTCGCGTGTCAACAACCAGGAGACTGTGCAGGTGCGGCCGCGCACCACCACACGCATCGCAGCGCGCGCTCACACAGCGATCGCACGCGCCCAGGCGATGGTCAACGCGGCCGTCAAGCTCGCGCGCGTGGCAAAGGAGTGTGCGACGCTGCTGCACTCCAAGCTGATCAGCCTGTGACTCTGACATGCTTTCTTGTGTTTCTTTTCGCTGAAGAAGTAGGACGCGGCCAAAGGTACAACGTGCGCAGATAACCAGTTGCAGAAGCAGTCGTCAGGTCTCGTCACGCCGCGCCCGCTTGATCGCATCGCCATCGGCCTCGCCGCCATCGCCCGCGCCGCGTCTGCGAGCGGTGACGCAGGTCAGTTGCTGCGGTGCACAGGCAGCAGCACAAACGCACTTGCTGCCGCTCGCGTCGCCGGACGAGTCGCTGGCGCCCGGCCTTGGCGCGCCTGCGTGTGCGGCGATCGTCAGCGGCACGACAAGCAGGGCGTGCACTCGCACCGTTGGCGGGGTCGCCTTGTCCCTCGCCGGTCGTGTTCTGCGGGAACTGCCCCTGCTTTGGCGAGGGCGGCAGCCTGGCGTGGTCCGTCCGACGTCAGCGACGCGCGCCGCAGCCCATGTGCAGCCACACCAGTACGCGCTCGTGGGCGCGACGGGCGTGCCGGTCGTGTTTGGGATGAGGAAGAGCGGCGACTGCACGTGGTTCTCCTGCGGCGGCGGGAAGCTCACGTCGCCGTACTGCATGAACTGCTGCGTCGTGGGCGAGAAGAAGGCGATGTTGGGGCGCAATGGCTGCGCACACACATTGCGAAGGTCAATTGCCAAGCGGCAGGCAGGCGCAGCAACACGCGCACCGTGCCTCCCTGCAGGTTGACAAAGGTCCCGTTCGGGTACGCGAAGCCGATGGGCGTGTACCCGTTGCTGCCGTTCTGCGTGGCGGCGTCGTGAGTTCACTCGCGCGCGCACGCTATGCCTGGTGCACGCACCATCGCGTACAGCGGCATGTTGCCCATCACCGTTGCGGCTGACGTCGCGCCGGGCTCAGTGGCGCTCTTGCCGCCCATAGCCATGGCCATCATCGCTGCGGCGCGGCCGTGAGCGCCACGCAATGCCGCGCGGTGAGGCGCTGACGCACCCTCTGCCCCGGCCGCCTCGCTGATGAGGCCGTCGGGGATCCCAGCCGCGGCGCGCTGCTGCATGGCAATCATGCCCGCCATGTGCTCAGCCTTGACCATGATCGCGCCACCGGGGCCGGGCGCGGCATAGTAGGCACCGCCGGCCATGTGCATCGCCATGGGCATGTGCGGCGGCGCGGCGGTCGACGCCGGCGGCTTGCCGTCGTCTGGGATCATCACGCGCAGGTGCGGCGGCTTTTTCGAGTTGGAGCCGCTGGCGCTGCCGCTCGACGCCGTGCGGCCGCTCTGCGCGTCGGCCGCCGAGCCCGCGCGTGTCCGGCCGGGCGGCGACGTGGCCGCGTTGAACGAGCGCGTGGTTATGCCGGCCGACGTGGGCGAGGGCGACGAGTCCTCTGCGGCTGCTGCTGCGGCGGCTGCTGCTGCTGCGGCGGCGGCAGCGGCGGCCTTGCCCGGCGAGCGCCTCGATGAGCCGGCGCCGGCGGTCGAGGCCGCATCGAGGCTGACGTTCAGCTTGGGCGCCTGCGCGCGCTGACGGCACAACGGTGGCGGTGAGGGCAGCGCACGGGCGGGCCGAACGCAGCACGCACACTGCCGCCCGTGCGCGCCATCGCCGTCTTGCCGACCGTCTCGGCGTAGGCCTTGTTAATCTTTTGCAGGCGCTGCTCCGTGTTGGGCGACGTGAGCGTGGGCGGGGCCTGCGACGCGGCGCCCGTGAGCGAGAGGGCCGATGGCGCGCGCGGCCGCACCTCGTCCTCGCTCTCGCTCTCGGCGTCGGAGCGCGTCTCCTTGGTCGTCTTCCTCGACATGAACTGGCGCGTGCGCGTGCTCAGCCACGCGGCACAGGGCCGCGGCGCAGACGAAGGCCACGCACGTAGTCGGCGTCGCGGTTGGTGCGCGTCTCGCGGGCGTCAGTGTACTTCTGCCAGCGCTGCATGACCTTGTTGACGTCGGACGAGCCATACTCGAACAGCTTGTTGCTGGCGGTGAAGATGACGACGGCGATCTCGCAGTCGCACAGCACGCTCAGCTCGAACGCCTTCTTGAGCAGGCCAAACTTGCGCTTGGTGAACGTGACCTGCGCGGTCACCCACGCCAAACGTCAAGACGAGCGCCACGGCGAAACCGCGCCGCGCGCGCGCCTGGCGGTGCCGGTCGTTTTGGATGTAGCTGATGTGGATTTTCTTGCGGCCCATGACGGCGGGGTGCGCGGCGGGCGGGCGGCGGGTGGCGGGCGTGGCGGGCGCGAGCGAGCGAGGACGCGGCACGAAAATAACTTCGATGACGTCAAGTTTGCTATTCCGGGCGCGACCTCTGAACAACAGACGTGTCACGAAGCGAACTTTGTGCGGTCGTGCGGCGAGTCGAGGTCGAGCAGCGGGCCGCGCGCGACGATGCCCGCGGGGTTGATGTGCTTGTGCGACTGCATGTAGTGCTGCGGGGCGCGGGGCGCGGGCGCGGGCGTGTGGGGGGTCAGCCGCGGCCGGCGCTGTGCGCGCGTGCACGCACGTTCTTGATGTGCTCAAAGTCAACCTGTTATCGCGCGGCCAGCCGGTCAGCGAGCCGGATCGTGCGCGAGCGAGGCGCACTGTGCAGCGGAACGCATCCATCTGGTACAGCTCCTTGAGGTAGTTCTGCATGTTCGGGTAGTCCTGGATGCGGCGCTGGTTGCACTTGAAGTGCTGCAGACGCACCGGCACGTTCAGTGCACCGGCTTGCAGCAGCAGGCGCGCGGGGCGCACCAGGACGTAGACCGCGTCGAAGCGGATAAGCGTCGTGAACAGGCGCACGTCGGCCTCGGTCAGCTGGTTGCCCGCGAGGTAGCGCTGGCGCCCGAGGATGCCCTCGACGCGGTCGAGCGACGCAAAGAGCTGCGTGAAGGCTTCGTCGTAGGCCTCCTGCGAGCGCGCAAAGCCGCAGCGGTAGACGCCGTTGTTGATCGACGGGTAGACCCACTCGTTAACCGCGTCGATGTTGTCGCGCAGCGCTGCCGGGTACAGGTCGAGCGTCGGGTTCTTGGCGATGGCATTGAACTCCGAGTTGAGCATGCGGATGATCTGCGTGCGGCCGGTGTGAGCCGCGACGGCGGGCGGCAGACGGGACGCGCGCGAGCCTCGGAGCTCTCGTTGTTGACGATCGTCATGTGCTTGCGGTCAAACAGCACGGGCACGGTGATGTTGCCGGCGTAGTTGGGGTCGGCGTGCGTGTAGATCTGTCGCGACGGTCGGCCTCGGTGTCACGGTGTGCGCCCTTCCACGGCGTCTCGCGGCGCACCGCGCGCAGGTACTGCTCGCCAAAGATCGGGTCGAGCGAGCAGCCTGCCTTTTGGTCCGTGAACTTCCAGCCGCCCGCCTCGAGCAGCCAGTCGACAACGGTGACGCTGATCGCGTCCTGCAGGCCCTGCGTCGCGTCCGGCGTTGGCGACCGTCCGCACGCGCAAGAGGGGAGCCGGCTACCTTGAGCTCGCGTACTGCCAGCGTGCGGCACGCCCAGGGGCACGCGAGCGAGACGTAGAGGTGGTAGCGGCCGGCCTCGGGCGCGAAGGGCGTGCTGCCGTCGGCGCGGACAAAGTCACGGAAGACCGAGTCCTTGCGGACGTACTCGCCCTGTGTGCGTGCACACAATGTGAGCCGCCGTGCCACCACTTGCCGCCGCGCTGCGCCGTGCCTTCTGCGAGACCGACGTCGACCACGAGTTGTGCGCCATGGCCCCCGAACGCTCTGCCGAGACGGCGCCGCGTCAGCGTCCAGCAGCGCGTCACCTTTGTCAGCAAAGCGACCATGCTGGCAATCAGCTCGGCCAGCCACACCGTTTGCCCTCGAGAAAAGGCGCCAACCTGCGCCTCGCACCATGACGGGGGGCTTTGAGGACGAGACGTTCAACCACCCGGCGCCGCGCACGGCGGACGAGGCCGACAACTGGGTCTTCTGCCCCGTGCGTGCGGGTGCGGACGCGGACGAAGCGTGACCAGCCGCGTTGTGCGCCGCGTGGCGCCCTCGCTAGTTCGACAAGAACCACTACATGCCCAAGGAGCGCCTGCAGTGGCATATCTACCAGTGCCGCATGGTGCGTGCGGCGCGGTCGCTGACGTGGCGGTGGCGGGCTGAGCGCGCGCGGGCGGCGACGACAGCGCACCAACATGGAGAAGTACCAGTGCTGCCCGGTGCGCGCGCGCCCTTCGCCCACACCGCAGACGCTGACGGCTCACCGCGCCGCAAGTACAACGAGATACACTGGCTGCCGCGGGATGAATTTGCCACGCACGTGCTCAACTGCCCCGACAAGGTGGCGTTGGCGGCGACGCGCCCCCTGCCCCTGCTGAACTCGGCGCGGCCAGCCGGCCGACCGCAAGGAGGAGCAGGTGATCATAGACTACGGCTACGGCCCGCGGCTGGGTGCGCTGCGCCTTGCGCCGCCGCCGTCGCCGCCGTCGCTGCCATCACCGCTCACGCCGCGTCGCAGTGCTGTGTGACTCCAAGACCGGCCACATCCTCGCCATGTCCAACGTCTCGCCGCGCAACAGCACCGACGGCATCGACCAGGCCTCGGCCGCGCCCCGCAAGCCCGGCACGGCGCCCGCCTCGGCCGCGCCGGCCGCAACCAACGGCAAGGCGCCGGCTGCTACGCCCGCGGCCAACGCCGCGGCGCTGCCGCCCGGCTGGGAGGAGCTTGAAGGGTCGACGGCGCTGACGAAGAAGTGCGTGCGCCGCACGTGCGTGCGCGCTGGACGCTGACGCCGCGTGCGCTTTGCCAGCCAGCGCAAGCACCTTAAAAAGAAGGAGAAGAAGAGCGAGGCCGACGACGATAGCGCGTTTGGTGCGGCGCCCTCGTGTAAGCGCGGCGCGCTCACGCGCACGCAGTCTCGCCGCCGCTGCACACGCGCTGGCACGTGGGCGACATCTGCGAGGGGCAGTTTTCGGAGGACAACGAGTGGTACCGCGCGCGAATTGACGCCGTTAACCCGGACGGCACGTACATCGTCACATACGTCAACTACGGCAACGCTGAGCAGAGCGAGGACCGCTTCCTGCGCCCGCTCGGCTCGGGCGCTTCAGCCGCGGTGTCTACGCCCGCACCAGCAGCCGCACCCGCACCTGCTCCGGCGCCCGCACCGGCTGCTGCGCCGTTGTCACGCTGGAAGGCTGGCGACGTATGCGAGGGCCAATTCTCCGAGGACAACCAGTGGTACCGCGCGCGCATCGACAAGGTGCTCGGCAGCGGGCGCTACGTCGTGACGTACCTCGACTACGGCAACACAGAGGAGAGCGAGGACCAGTTCCTGCGGCCCGCGACCGCGTCCGCCGCGCCGGCGTCGCGGTGGCAGGTGGGCGACGTGTGCGAGGGCCGGTTCTCGGAGGATCTCGGGTGGTACCGCGCGCGCATCGACAAGGTCTTGGACGGGGGACGCTACTTTGTGACCTACCTCGACTACGGCAACGCGGAGGAGCGTGATGAGCGTTTCCTGCGGCCGCGCACGACCGCGCCGGCACCCGCGCCGGCACCGGCTGCTGCGCCGTTGTCACGCTGGAAGGCTGGCGACGTATGCGAGGGCCAATTCTCCGAGGACAACCAGTGGTACCGCGCGCGCATCGACAAGGTGCTCGGCAGCGGGCGCTACGTCGTGACGTACCTCGACTACGGCAACACAGAGGAGAGCGAGGACCAGTTCCTGCGGCCCGCGACCGCATCCGCCGCGCCGGCGTCGCAGTGGCAGACGGTGCCGGCGACCGCCGCACCAGCCTATGCGGCGCGGCCACCGGCGGCTGCCCCGGTCTACGCGGCGCCTGCACCCGTTCCGGCCTACAGCACACCGCGGCCAGCACCGTCGGCCTTTCGGCCCGCGGCCTCGCACGCGCCAGCACCCATGCAGCAGCAGCAACACCAGCAGCAGTTTGCGTCGATGCTTGGGCTGCAGGCGGCGCTCGGCGCCGGGACGACGTACACGCCCGCCGCAGCTGCCCCCGGCGCCTACTACGCGCCCGTCCTCGTCGCCAACGGTCGCCCGGCCGCAGGAGCGCCCGCGATGTTTGCGCGCCCGCCGCCGCACCTGCACGCCGCGCCAGCCGCGTACGCTGCGCCCGCACCCGTACCGATGCCCGCGCCCGCGCCCGCGCCTGCACGGCCCGTGTCGTGGGCGCACGTCGCCGCACCGTCGGAGGCACGGCCGCGGCCGACGCTGCACGGGCCCGGCGGGATACCGGACGAGACGCTCGAGCGTCTGAGCGTGCTGACGCGCCGGCGGGACCAGATCCGCGAGCTCGAGCGCCGTTCGCACGGCGGCGAGGCACTGACGCACATAGAGCTGCAGCGGCTCGCGCAAAAGCAGTCTGTTGAGTCGGAGATCTTCCAGATCCAGCTGCAGTACGGCCTCGCTTAGGAGTGAGCGGTTTGTTGTTCGGACGCACACACGGCGGCGCAATAGTAAGATCACATGCTTAGCTTGGCGCTGAGGCGTCGGCGTCGGTCTCAGCCTGCACTGCCAGTGCATCGGCCTCGGCGTCGACCGCTGCCAGTGCATCAACCTCGGACGAGTCGATCCGCTGCTCGATCGCGGTCGCCACCAGCGGGTACAGCTCGACCGAGGGCACGGCAAAGCTGCGCGTGCTCACGAGATGCCGCAGGTGCACCGTGCGCCAGAGATCGCTGTACCGGCTCGACGTCGACGGCAGGATCGTCCCGTTGATCGGCTGGTAGAGCGAGTTGACGTACTGCGTCGCGCCCCGGGCGCACAGCGGCGTCCAGACCGACACCGTGCGCTGCGCCAGGGCCTCGTTGACGCGCTCGCGCTCGCAGTTGAACAGGAACGTGCCGTAGCGGCAGGCGTGGCTCTCGTCCAGCACGGCGAGCAGGAACGCCTCGGAGAACTCGAACGCCTCGGGAAACTGGCTGAAGATCTGCAACGCGGCGGTGAGGCCTGCACCGCATCCGGCCGCGGGCTCGCGCACCTGCCAGACCGTGTCGAGAAACTGCAGGAAGATTGGCGAGCGCTACCGTCGGGCGGGTGAGCACACGCACGCGCACGGGCGGAGGCTGACGCACCTCGACGTCGCCGGGGTTCCAGCGGCCGTGGCCAACGCGGTCGTGGAACTTGTGGCCGAACGAGAGCCACTCCTTCTCGATCAGCACGGCAAAGCCCTGCACGCGCGCGTCAGTGCGAGGCGCTCAAGCGCGGCTGGCCGCCAGCACCGTGCGCGTGCGGTAGAACGGGTCCATGCACAGCTGCGGCGGGCGTGAGCATCTGGAGCGCGGGCGCGGGTGGGCGCACCATGGCTAGCGACGTGATCTGCGGCGTGCGGTCCCAGCCTGCGGCGCGGCGCGGCGTTGGAGCGGCCCGCGCGACGCGGGCGCGAGCCACGCACCGTCCGAGCAGTGCACAAGCACGCCCCGCCCGCTCGCGACGACGCGCACCGCACGCACGACCGCCTTGAGCAGCGTGCGCATGTGCTTGTGCCACTCGGTGTCCTCGAGCTCGGCCCAGAATGCCTCGTCGGCCGCCGCAACCTGCGAGCACGCGGCGACGAGCTTGCGGTGTGAGTCGCGCATGACGTGAATGTTGTCTGTGTACGCTGTCAGGAGCCACGCCGCACGCACGCGCGTGGCAGACGTGCCCACGCCGAGGAACTCGATCTCGGTCTGCGTGTAGTTGGGCGCGTGCTCATACCCGCCGCCGGACGCGCGGTTCGCCTCGGCGTTGATGCGCGGGCGCGCGTCAATGATCAGGTGCACCGCGGACGAGTCGCGCCGGCGGCCGCAGCTGCGCCACAGCAGCCTGCGCGGCAGCGTTAGCGGCAGCAGGTGCAGGGCGGTAGGTCAACGCACTCGACGAGCTCTTCGTCGGGCTTCGACCGCCCCACAAAGCCGGCCGTCGGCTGAGCGGCGCGGCACACGACGCCGCCGCTGTGCGGGTGCACCCAGCAGAGCACCGGCAGGCGGCTCTGCGAGCGGAACTTGGCCGCGTCGAGGATGAGGTCGTCCGTGGCCTCGGCCGGCACGACGAGGTGCCTGATTGCGCTGCCCCGTCAGCTCGCAGCTGCCACTGCGAGCGAGCGCGCACCTCGGGTACGTCGGGCAGAGCTCGTAGCGGTCGTTGAGCGTCGTGATGCTCCAGAGCGAGCTCGGCACTCCGATGCGCGCATACTCGCGCAGCGCCTGATACACGCTCCAACCGTCGAGCTCGGACGCGGGCGGGGCCGCAGGCGAGAAGGTGAACGCAAACAGCGCGCCCTGGTGCGTCTCGGGGAAGGCCGAGAGCAGCAGCTGCTTGTATGCGCGCTCGCTCGTGAACCCGCCAAGGCGCAGCACGCGGCCGTCCTTGAGCGCGAGCTCGAGGCCGTACGCCGTCTGCGAGCCGCCCTCGAACGTGCGCATCACGTTGGCCACGAGACCCAGCGGCACGTTATGGTTGCCGAGGCTGCCGCTGAGCGCTGCCTGCGTGCCGCGCCGCGCGTCATGTGGCGCGCGTACGCTATGACGTGACGCACCGCCGAGCGGCTGCGGAAGCGCCGCCAGCGCGACCGGCCCCGCGCACCAGCGCTGCCCATCGCCGCGTCGGCCGTCGCCGCGGACGCAGACGGCGCGGCGGCGTGGAAAGCGATGCGGAAGTTGGTGACGAACAGCGAGCCCGTGCCCGTGGCGTAGGCGTCGGTGAAGGTGATGTTGCGCGCTGGAGGCCGGGCACGCGCGCACGTCACACGGGTGTGCACGCGCACGGACCCGCGGCGCACGCACACGCCACGAGGATGCGCTCGCCCGGCTCGAGCACGGGGTCGTCCGGCAGCGCGAGGGCCGCGTTGGCGCGCATTCGCAGCTCGCGCTCGAGATCGACCTCCTCCTGCGACGCGCCCGCGCCCGGCCCGCCAGCCCCGCCGGCCCCGCCCGATGCGAGCAGCGCCGAGGCGACGGACGAGCTGCCCTCGCCGTCGAGCAGGTCCTCTGCGTGCGCCTGTGCGCCATGTGTCACGGCTTGTTGTTGTCGCGTTGTGTGTGGCCGCGACGCACCCGCTCGCTCGCGTGCTGCCGGTTGAGCGACACGAGCACAAACGAGCGCTCGCCGGGCGTGCCCATCGCGTCGCCGCCCGCATCGCCGCCGCCGCCGCCGCCGCCGCCGCCGCCGCCGCCGCTGCTGCCGCTGCTGCTGCTGGAGGACGACGCGTCCGGCCACCAGAAGCGAAGCATCGTGACAGCGCGACGCAGAGCACAAGTTGCTGCGTCTGCCGCGGCGCCGTCAGCCCGTGGCACGATGTCGCCTCAAGACACGCCGCCGGGTGATGACGACGCGATGGACGTGGACGTGTGCCGCGCGGTCGAGACGCTGCGCGCCTCGTGGACGGCCGACGGGACAACGCCGCAGCGGTCGCACTGGTCGAATGGGCCGTCGCCGCCGTCGGAGCAGCGCCCGGCGCACGCGACGCTGGCTGTGCTCGACACCAACTTCCTGCTGTCGCACCTGGCGTGGATCGAGGGCCTGCTGCGCGTCGCGCCGAGCATCGCGCTGTGGCTGATCGTGCCGTGGGTCGTCGTTGAGGAGCTCGACAGGCTCAAGCAGGCCGACGCCGCGCACAGCGACGACGTGCGGCAGTTGGCCCGCACCGCGACGCGCTTCCTGTACGAGCAGCTGCGGCAGCCCCGTGGGCGCCTGCGCGGGCAGCGCATGGACGAGATCGAGGCCGTGTGCAAGGCGCGCGCTCTCTCGCTCTCGCCGCCGCGCGCGTGTGTGACCCTGCGACAGACCAACGACGACCGCATCCTCGACTGCTGCAGGTACTTTGCGCGCCGCGGGCACACCGTCGTGCTGCTGTCAAACGACGTCAACTTGGGTGTGAAGCTGGCGGTGCGCCCGTCGCGCGCGCGCGCGCGCACGGCAGGCCGCCCGCCGCTGATGCGCGCACAGGTCCACGGCATTGAGTCGTGCACATGGAAGACCCTGTCTGTGCGCGCCCGTGCGCTGGACTTTGAGCCGGTCGTCGAGGCCGTCGTGGCGCCCGCCGCTTTCGCCGAGCCGCCCCAGCCCGAGCCGGTGGCTGTGCCGCGCTCGACCGAGCTGACGCGCATGGAGTGGCAGCACGCAAACGGGACACGCGCGGCCGGGCCCACGCTCGTCAGTGTCGACGACTGGCTCAGTGTGGACGCCTCCGAAGCACCACGACGACCACCGCCACCCGCAGCCGCGGCACGCGACGAGCTGGCCGTGTCGATGGTGCCGCCCGCGCGTATCGCGCCGCCCGAAACGATCGCCGTGCCGCCCGCGGCGCAGCTGGCTGCGTGGGCCGACACGCGCCTGCTCGCGGCGCTCGACGGCGCCGTGCGCGAGCTGATGGCCGAGGCACTGGGTGAGGTGCGCCCCGCGCGCGCGCGCGCACGCAGGTAGGCGTGCGACTGACGGCGGTGCGCACGAGTAGCAATGGGAGACCGTGGCGCGCCCGCCGCCGCCCTGGACGGACCTCGCTGCCGTGCTGCAGGCGATGCTGAAGAGCTGGCCGCGGGTGTTCCTGAAGCTGCTGCCGCGTGAGGCGCGCGCAGCCGTCGAGCAGGCCTGCACCAGCATGACCAAGCACCGCCGGCGCCTGCCGCTGTCGACCGGCGACGGGTGCGCGATTGCCGACGGGGCCGCGGTGCTCGTGAAGCTGTGCGACGCGGCGGCGCGCGGGCCTCTGGCGGAGGAGCTGCGGATACTGCGTGTATTGCTACCTGTGTGAGATGTAAGGTCTAGTTATGCGGCGGGGCTACGGCGCTGGCGGCGACCGGAAGAAGCTCGGCGTGCCCACGAGCTCGTGGAACTCTGGCAGGGGCATGAGGAACAGCGGCACGTTGTCGTCAAACTGCGGCGCGGCGTGAGCTGCCCGGCCGCGGTCGCAGCCTCTCACGCGCACACCAGTGCCGGCGACGCGGCGGGCTGCAAGGCTGCGGGCGGTGGCGGTGCTAGCGGCTCGGGATGAGGCGTCTGCTGCCACGAGAGACGGTATGAGACAAGCACGCGCGCGCACATAAGACGCGCACCGTCACGTCGTCGCAGGTCAGCTGCACGTGCGGGCGCGGCTCCTCGTGCAGCGGCACAGGTTTCATCGTGCACATGATCATCGACGGCGCCTGCGTGCCCAGGTCGACCAGCAGCCGCGCGTGGCTGTCGAGCCAGACGTAGTGGCCCCGCCGGTGCCGCAGCCGGAACCGCAGGCGGCAGTGCACACGCTCGCCGGCCTGGAGCTGCGCAGCACGCTCAGCCCGCATAGCCCGGGACACTCGGGCTGCGCTGCGCACCAGCATCTGCGCCTCGCGCATGATCGGCGCGTCGTCCGGGTGTGCGATGTCGAAGATGAACTGGCCCGACATGGCCGAGACGTCGTAGCCGAGGATGCGCTGAAACTCGGGCGTGACGTCGACGCACGCGAGCTGGTGGATCTGCGACGGCGCCAGCGTGAGGCGCAGCGCACGCAGGTCGGGACGGCGCGCACGTCGTGTGCCGTCGAGAAGGCCACGTCCGCGGGCGGCGGCAGCGCGTCGGGCGTCGCCTGGTCGAACGTGAGCAACTGGTACGGCGCGCCGCGGAACTGCAGGGTGCTGTGCGGCGTCACAGTCCCGCGCCCCTCGATCCAAACGTAGTCGCCGTCTGCGCAAGACGCGTGAGCACGAGGTCGTGCGGGCGCACACGGCGGCGCGCGCACTCATCCGGCGCAGGCGGAAGAGCATTGCGACCTCTTGTGCCGTCACCTGCGCGAGCTCATACACCTGGCGCAGCACGGGCTCGTCCGCCGGGTCGGCGGCAGCAAAGATGCTGACGCCGATGAGCGCGGCCGCCGCACCCGGCCCGAGCACGCGGCGGCCGTCGCTGACGAGGACGATGGTCCCGTCGAGCCGCGTCGTGAGGAACAGCGATTCGTTCACGGGCGCAGGCGCAGGCGCAGGCGCGGGCGCGGACATGGGCGCGGTCATCGGGCTGCCGTTGCCGCCGCCGTCGCTGCCGCTGCTGCCCGTGCCGTCGACTGCCGTCCGTGCGCGCCCCTTACGCCAGCCGCGCTTGCGGTGCTCGGCGCTCTCGCAGGTGTCGGTGCGCTTGAGGCGCACGCAGCGGCCGCACGGGCGCGCGTCGTCGCAAGCGACGTGGGCGCGCTTGCAGCTCGTGCACGCGTTCTTCGCGTAGCGCGAGCGCACGCGGCCCCTCGCGCGCGAATCCTCGTCCGACATCCGCGTTGGGCTGCGTTCACAAAGTCACCTCGCTGTGCCCACCACCACCACCACCACCACCACCACCACCGCTGAGGTGCATGCCGGCGTGCGTCTCGATCGCGGCGATGTTGCGGTGCAGCTGCCGCTCCGTCGCCTCGAGCACGTGCCGCTCCCAGCGCGTCTCGGCCGCCTGGTGCGCCGCCTGCACCGCCTCGAGCTCCCGCGTGAACGCCGCCAAGTACCGCTCCGCGCGCTGCTCTGCAACCTCTCGTCAGCAACACAGGCAGCAGCGCGACCGCACGCGCGCACCGAGCGGCAGCCGCGCGATGTCCCTTAGGTCGAGCCGCGCCCCGCCGACGTCCTTGGCCTTCGCGTCCTTGTCGTCGCCCTTGTCGTCGTCGTCGCCCTTGTCGTCGTCGTCGCCCTGGTCGTCGTCGTCGTCGTCGTCGTTGTTGTCGTCGTCATCCGGCTCGTAGTGGAACCAGCCCAGGTCCTCGTCCAGCACCTTGGCCATGTAGCTCGAGCCGGCCGCGCCCGCCACCAGCCCGCCCGTGCCCACCACAAGCACCTTGAGCGTGACGGCCGCGATCGACGACGCGGCCTCTGGCTCCTCGAGCACGCTGCGGCCCTGCTTGCGCGGTCAGCCGTCACACGCACACGAGCCAGCAGCACGCCCCGCACCTGCGACGGGCCGCCGTGCGCCTCCGGGAAGCGCGCCTGCCGCCGCAGCGCGCTGCTGAAGCGCCTACAGAGGAGGGCGCGACGCAGCATGACTAGCAATCGATGTGCAAACGGCCGCACACACTGTCGTGTCGTCGTCGTCGACTCGGATCAAACCTCATCTACGTAGTGGCATCAACAATCCTCAAGACGGCCGACGATCTTCTCGCCATCACCAACCACTTTGTCGCCAAAAACAACGGACTGCGATCGGCCGCCAATCGTCGTCGTCGCCGTCAAGCCCAGACTCAGTCACAAGCCCAAACTACTGCCGAGGACCATTGATTTTTGTTACCGCGTGCTGTTTTTTGTTTGGATGGTTGTGACCACGAAAATTTGCGGACCGGAGCGCGAGGCATCGGCCCACGTGTGTTTGCGTATGTGCTCGTGAAGTGCTTGCGTTTTTGTACATGTGCCTCTCACTTTTACGCCTTCACGGCGACCGCACCGACCCGAGCAGCCCGCGCGACTCGATCACTTGCTGCGGCAGCACGCGCACGCTCTGCGCGTCGAGCAGGAGCAGGTCGGGCAGGGCCGGCAGAGCGCCGCGCAGCGTGAGCGGGTCGGGCCCGGGCCGCGCCGCCTCGCTCACGGGCACGACGAGCGCGCCCAGCCGCGGCCCGGCGTAGACCGCGTACAGTCCGCGATCGACCATGTAGCGCTCGAGCCGCTCGGCGAGGCTGCGCTCGGTGATGATGGGCGGGGGCGGGGGTGCGGTCGTCGGGCTGGCCGCCGCCGCAGCAGCAGCAGCCGTGAGCAGCGGGTCGTCGAGCGCGCGCAGCTCGCGAAAGTGCCACGTGAGGAACTCGGCGTAGTGCTGTCCAAAGATGGCCGTGCCCGACGGCGTCACGCGCTGGTAGCGGTAGGCCCACGTGTCGTCCACGCGCTTCATTGCGCTCTTAGTGTCCTCAAACGGCACGTCCTGCGGCCGGCTCAGCAGGCTCACGCCCAGCAGGTGCGCGTCGAACGGTGCCGCTGCGCCGCTGAAGTAGTACTCGGCCGCGAGCACGAGCAGCGCCGAGGCGTAGTGCGGCAGGACGACGTGCCCGGGTTCGATAAACAGGCCGATCTCGCGCTGCACGCTCGGCAGCCACGCGACCGCCGTGCGCGTCAGGTCCGCCGGCGTGCTCAGCTCAAATAGCCGCACGGCGCCCTCAGCCCACATTGCGTCGATCTCGCCCACGATTGCCCGCACGTCGGCGATGTCGCCGTGCGTCGCCGGCGCAAAGACGCGCACGCGCACCTCGTGCCAGCCCATCCACACGCTCCCTGCCTTGTCGTCGTCGTCGTCTGCCGCCGTCGAGGAGGACCCGTAGTCGCCATCGCCGTCGCCGTCGCTGCCGTCCTCCTCGTCGTCACCGGCGAGCAGGCTCTCGAGGCGCAGCTTGTTGAGCAGGATGGCCGCGTTCTGTCCGCGCCGGCGCCGCTGCTGATGCTGCTGTTGCTGTTGGAGCTGGAGCTGGTCCCGCGCGAAGGTCACGTCGCCGCCCGTGCCGCCGAGACGCCAGCGCGCGGCACTCGACGGCTGCGCGTCCGTGTGCCGGCTGGCCGTGCCGGTCGCGCCGGTGTAGTCTGCGCGGGCGAGGCTGGCGAGGAGCGCGCGCACGTCGGCGCCGGTGTGCTCGGGCGTGACGTGGACGACGACGGTGAGGACGAGCCCGGTTGTGCGCACGTCGCCGATGACCTCGCTCGGGGCCGGCCGCAGCGGGAGCGGGAAGGCGCTCGCGCGGCACACGGCCGCGCGCTCGGCCAGCAGCCACACGCCCGCGCGCTTGAGCTCGAGCACGCGATCGGCGACCGAGGG
Source organism: Parvularia atlantis (assembly GCA_943704415.1). NCBI lineage: Eukaryota > Rotosphaerida > Parvularia > Parvularia atlantis. Next base: position 25,463 of record CALSCO010002368.1, on the reverse strand, counting down.
GATGTCGTTGTGGTACACGACCAGCGGCCACTCGCCCCGCGCGAGCTCACCCCGGCGCGCAAAGATCATGCGGTCGGCCACGATCGTCGCCGGCAGGTGCTTCACCGCCAGGTTGTCGCCCTGCAGGCCCGTTGTGAACGCCTGGTCCTCGAAGGACGGCGCGGGCGCCTGCCAGCCGCGGCCCTTGGCGATCGCGGCCGCGACAGCCTCGAGCAGGCGCTCGTGGGCGATCTTGACGCGGAAGATGTACTGCTTGGTGCGTTCGGTCGCGCGCAGGTAGAGGAAGCCGGCCGAGAGCGGCCGCTTGTTCTTGCCCAGGGCGACGTAGACGACCTGGCCGGGGCGGCCGAAATCGGACGCGGTGTTGATGCGCGAGACGACGTCGGCGGTCGGGTCGAGCGCGGGCACGGGGTTGCCGAGCGGGATCGCGTCGAGGTCCCAGAGCAGCACATCGATGCCGGCCATGAGGATCTGCGCGGCCAAGTCGATGCGCCCGCCCAGCTGCGCCTCGTGCGCCGGCGTGGCCCAGACGTTGCCGCCGGTCGGGGCGCGGGTCGATGCGAGGCGGTAACCGTACGGCGACGACAGTTGCACCGCGGGCAGGCCCAGTTGCAGCAGATGCTGCAGCACGCCCTGATCGGCCGTGTGCAGCAGGTACATGCCCAGGCCGAGGCGGTCCATGTGGCACACCCAGTTGAGCGCCAGGTCGACTTGGTCCGGCCCGACCGACGCCACTACGACGAGCCGGTTGCGCTGCTGTCGGTACAAGACCGCCGTGAGCGGCGGGACGAGCCGGCTGAGGACGCACTGCTCGCTCGCGCACGCGCCCGTGGCCACGTTGAGCGGGCGGGTGAGGCGCGCGTCCGGGTCGCTCACGAATGCGAGCGCGTCGGTCTTGAGCCGCGGCCGCCGCGCCAGCGTCACGCGCATGTCCGTCTGCTCGATGTCGCCCACCTTTTTCGGGTCAACCGCATCGCCCTGGGTCAGCTCGATGTTGTACGTCGAGCCCTCGCGCTTGGCCGACGCGCCCGTGCGCCCGTGCAGCTGGTGTACGGCCAGGACGGCCTCAGTCGCGTCGATCGTCGTCACGGCCGGGTCACGGATGAACTGCGCCAGGAGCCAGTTGTCCCAGCGCACACGCCCGACCAGGAACGGGAGCATGGTCGGGAAGGCGTCGCGGTGGAACACAAAGTAGTCGATGCCATACTTGCCGTGGAGCGACCCGTACAGGCCCGCCATCGTCCGCAGCTCGGCCGCCCAGCTCGTGTTGTCGAACGCGAGGCTCAGCGGCAGCCAAAGGTCCGTGCGCTTGCCCACGATCGCAAACCGCGCGAACCGCCGCTGCACGTCCTCCACCAACTCGACCAAGTCCGGGAAGTAGATCACGTCCGCGTTGGTGTACATAATCCACTCGGTCTCGGCCAGGTCGCGCACGCGCGCAAACATGCAGTCGTATGTGGGCGCGCCGTACTGCGCGTGCACACACGGCGGCGGCTCGCAGTGCAGGTGCACGCGTTGCGCCGCCGGCACCAGCGGCAGCACCGCGTCCTGCACGAACCGGCACGCCGACGGGGCTCCAAACAAGATCACGTCCACGTTGGGCAACAGCAGCCAGCTCACGAGCGCGTTGCGCGCCACGCGCGTGTCCATCCACGCCGCAAAGTCTGTCAGGTTGCATCGTGTCTCGCTCACGACGGCCGCGCCCGCGGCGCGTCGCTGCCCGCCACCCGCGCGTCGTCCCGCGCCATCACCGCTGCCGGCGTCCTCCGGTGCGGGCTGCTCGCCGCGAGTAGCACCGGCGCCGTCGAGCACACTCGTCGTCAGGCGGCACTCGGCCGGCACGTCGTGCTGGTCCATGTCCTTGAGCACGGAGAAGATGGTCAGGCGCCCGAGTGGGCCCGTCTCGGCGCCCTGGCCGTGGTCGTGCGTGCTCGCGGCGCGCGCCAGCCGCTGCTGCCGCTCGCTAAGACTAGAGGCACCGGCGGCGCTAAGCGATGAGCGGCGGTAGCGCGGCGGCGCCGCCTCGCCGGTCGCGCCCTGTCGCGCGCTGCGGCCGGCGAGGGCGACGGGTGTGGCAGCCGTGCCGGCGGCGCCCAGGTCGACCTGGAGGTACAGATGCAGCATGGTCACGGTCTGAAGGATGAACATGAGCAGGAGCACGATGACGACACAGCGCGCCGAGAGCAGCGGCTGGCGGTCGGCCGCCATCGTCGGCTCGCGAGGAGTGCTGGCTGCGGCTGAGGCTGCCTGCGGTGTGCCACGAGGACGCCGGCTGAAACACGTCGCACAGCGCGCGCTAGCGTCCGATTGGTCGGCGGCACGATGCGCGACGATGACGATGACATCGACGTGTCACACCTCCGATACTGTGCGCATGCGGCCTGAGATGCGGCCAGAGGCGTGTGCGTGCACTCCCGCTCGATGCGGAAGGCGGGCAAGGCAACAACCGATAGGGGGCGATCGACCAACATGTTATCGTTTTCGTCGCCCCGCCATCGGGTGCATCACAGCATGGACGGCGATCGCGTTGTCGCCGCGCCATCGCCGAGCGCTGCCAGCGCCGCCGCCGCCGCCGTGGACACGGTGGAATACGTGCATCCGCCGTCGCAGAGGTGCCCGCCGCCCTAACACGGCGCACGTGTGGACTGCTCACCCACACCGCCGCCGCCGCCGGAAGCATCCTGTGCCCCGTGTGCTACGACGTCTGCCGCGACCCGCTCATCACGCACGTCTGCAACCACTCGTACTGCACGACGTGGTGCGCGCACGGCACGGGCGCGGCCAGGCGCGGCGCACGCTCACCGCCGCGGCCGCAGCATCTTCCAGGCGCTCGAGCGCGAGAGCGTGTGCCCGCTCTGCCGCCATGTGCTCAGCCAAAAGGGTGCGCCGCGTCGGCCGCGTTGCGTGACCGACACGCGCGGCGGCCGCGCGGCACAGACCTCCACCCGAACCTCGCCCTCGCCGGGCTCATCCAGGAGCTGCTCGTGTACTGCCCGTACAAGCAGTTTGGCTGCGCGGCCACCATCCGCCTCGACTCGCGCGAATCGCACCGCAAGACGTGCGGCTTCGCGCCCTCGCGCTGCCCCAACTACATCCACGGCTGCGACTTCCAGGGTGCGTGCAGCTGTGCACGTACGCTGTCTGCTCTGCGCGTGATGCCACCGCACGTCCAGGCGGCGAGCTCACCGTGCGCAAGCACCTCGCCGACTGCGTGCTGCAGAAGATGAAGGGCTACATTGACCGTAACGAGCGGCTGCTCAACACGATGTCGTCGCAGCTGCAGGTGCGGGCGCCAGCACCCCGGCGCGGCGAGGCTCAATCTGACGCGTCACGACCAGGCCCAGGCGCGCGAGATCGACGAGCTGCGCGCGTATGTCCGACGCCTCTCGCTGCGCGGGAGCGCGGCCACGTCCGCGGCCGACGGGCAGGCGAACGGCGTCGACCACGCCGACGAGTTCGAGTTCAGCCGGCTGGTGCGCGCGGCGTGGGCCGCGCTGCAACGCGTGACCCGCTGGCGCTGCTTGCCCAGAGCAACTTCCCGCGGGGTGAGCTGCAGTGCCTCTCGACCATGGCCGAGCACTCGTGCGGCGTGACATCGCTGTGCTACGATCACGGGACGCTCTACTCGGGCGGGCACGACGGCACAACCAAAGTGCGCGGGGCACGTGCGCTCGAGCGGGGCGTGCCGCTCAGTCCAGCGCGCGAGCAGGTGTGGGACTTCGCGTCGGGCACAGTGCGGCGCACGCTTGTCGGACACCAGTACACGGTCTGGTCGCTGGCGATTGACCAGCCGCGCAACCGGCTGTACTCGGCGTCATCAGACGGTGTGTGGCGCGCACGCTGTGCTCGGTAGGCGAGTGCCCATCGCCCGCCCGCCCAGGCACGGTCAAGGTCTGGAGCGCGCAGGCAGGAACGACGTCGTGCATTGACACGCTCACGTCTCACCGCGGGCGCATCTACTCGCTGCTCATACACGGCGACCGCCTGTTCTCGGCCTCGTCGGACCGAACGATCAAGGTCTGCGCGCGAGCGGCCAGCCCGCGCTGCCCCCCGCTTACGCCGCGATGACGCGCAGGTGTGGAACCTGGAGACGATGGAGTGCGTCACGACGCTGACGGGGCACACCGACGGCGTCAACGCGATCGTTTCGCTGGACGAGGGGCACAGTCTGGCGACGGGCTCGCACGACAAGACGATCAAGGTGCGCACATGGAGGCCACTCGCAACGACACGCGCAGCCGACACGCGCCCCTGCCCGCGCAGATCTGGGACCTCGAGACGGGGATGTGCTCCAAGACGATCAACTCGCCCACCTCGGAGGTGCTCAACATGTGCCTGGGCGGCGGGCTGCTCTTCTCGGCGGGGTACGACGCCGACATTGTCGCGTACGACGTGCGCGGTGCGTGCCGCCGCGTGCGATGACGCGCGTGCGGGCATGGCCTGACGCCTCGGCTGCAGACTGGACGCCGCACGCGACGCTGTCGGGGCACAAGTGGGAGGTCTGGCAGCTGGTGCACTGCGACTCGGTCCTGTTCTCGGGCTCGTTCGACCACACGATCAAGCGCTGGGACATGCGCACGCTCTCGTGCTCGGCGACGCTGCGCGGGCACAAGGGTGCGCCGCCTCTGTCGCGCAGCCGCGCTGGACCGCTCACACCGCGAGCGCGCAGGCTACGTCCACGCGATGACCGTCGGCGAGTCGAGCCTGATCTCGGGCTGCGCCGACCGCACCATCAAAGTACGCGCTGCCCGCGCGTGCTGCGCTGGCGCCGCTGACGAACGACCGCGTAGATCTGGGGGTGAAGCAAGCAAAGCGAAAAGCATTCATTTTTTTTTGAACATTTTTGTCACGACACAGCGGCTGCGCGCAGGAACATACACGTCGACGTGTGCCCGTCATCCAGCGGCACCCAGCCGCGGAAGCCCCAGTCGTAGTCCGAGTACGCCACCTTGACGCTCGTGGGCAACTCGAGCAGCCGGACGAGGTCGCGCCCTTGCTCGAGCGGCATGAACTTGACCACATACCGCTGCGGCGGCGGTGGCCACGATTTAGCGCGGCCTGTGGTAGCGACACACTGGAGGCACGCACGAGCATCTCCTGCGTTGTTGTGCCGAGGTCGTCCGCGTACCACTGGCACACACGCGGCAGGGTCACGCTGCGCCGGGCGTACAGCACGTGCACCTCGTCCTTCAGGAAGTGCTCCGCGGCGTGGGTCAGGTCGCGGTCAAGGTGCTCGGCGTCGAGCACAAAGCAGTAGTACGGCGACGAGTACGTGCCGCAGTTGAGCACAAAGTTGAGCCGCGGCTCGGCCCGGCCGAGGGCCGCGGCGAGGCGCGCTGTGTCCTGTCGGCACCGCAGCGTCAGCGGGGCCAGCAAGACGGGGCAGCGCGCATGCGTGCCTTCCTCGAGAACCGCGGGATGACGAAGGACGACAGCGGCACATGCGGCTTCGACATCGGCGCGCGCAGCACGCAGTGCTCAATCTCCATCAGCGAGTACAGGCGCCCCTGTACGTCGTAGCAGACTGCGCGGCAGTGAGCGAACAGCGGCAGCAGCGGGTGCGAGAGCGCGCACTCGAGTTGTTGTACGTGCGCCGCTTGAGCAACGACCCGGGCTCGCTCACGCACAGGTACGCATGCACGCTCAGCGTGTGGTACACGTTCGTCCAGAACGCGACGCGCTGCTCGTGCGACATCTGCGCCACCTCGCAGCCCTGCGCGTCGCGTCAATAGATCGCTCGCACCGACCGCCCTGGCGCGCACCTGCAGCTTGCACGTGTCGCGCACGAGCTGCACGCAGCCGTCGCGCACGCCCTGGCTCATGTCGGAGAACGACGCCGTGCTCTTGACCACTTGGCACAGGCGCAGCGCGTCCGCGAGCAGGCGCATCGACAGTGCGCACTACGCTCGCCACGCCGTGAGCATCGACGCACACGCACACGCACGCGCACAGACAGGCACACCGCCGCGGCGGCGTCGAACGTGTCCCACGACAGGCACGCGTTGTTGAGGATGATCGGCTCCTCACCGCGCGTTGAGTGCTTGGCCTTGCGTCGCATGCGTCAGGCAATGTGCGCGCGAGAGCAGACGAGCCCACGCACCTGGAAGGCGATCAGCGTCGGGGCGGGCGAAGCGGGCACAACAGCGAGGCGCTGCTGGCGCGTGGCGTCGACATCCTTTCGCAGCACGCACGTCAGCCCTGCGCACAGTGCAAGCGTGTGACCGCACCTGCATCCACTCGCGCAGGTGCGCCTCGTCCTCGCCCATCACGTACACCGTACGCTCGTCCGCGCGCACCGCCACCACCACCTTGGACGCGAGCGGGTTCGGCGTGACCAGCTCGACGGCGCGCACGGTCTCGAGCATGACAACGCAGTGCGGGATCTGTCGCGCGTCCGGCTCGTCAGCGCGGCGCGGCACTGCTGCTGCTGCTCATGCGCACCTTGACGTGCTGGCAGAAAAAGTCGATGCGGTCGGCCTCAAGCACCACGAGCACGTCGCTCCAGCAGTGCCGCCAGCGCGCCTTTGTCAAGACGTCGCGCCGCACAAACGACTCGCCGGCACGCGCGCGCCCGCTTTCGCCCGCCCTCGGCAGCCCGCCCATGAGCGTCACCTGCCGCGCACGCGCGCTGCGTGAGGCACACGCCCCGCCGTCGGCGGTGTACGCGCGCACCCTCGTCACCGCCTCGCTCCGTCGCCTCAGGAACGTGATGACTTGGGAGCACTTGGGGTGGCGCACGAGTGCGTCGTCGCACACGAGGCCTGCCGCACACAGTGAGCCGGAGCACGCCGCCACGCCTGCGTGTATCCGCGCACCCTGCAGGTACGCCTCGAGCAGGCAGCGGCGGTCTTCGACCGAGGTTGAGTACGACGAGTCGCTGTCGCGGGCACCACGTCTCAGCGGCCGCAGCGAGCGCCGCCAGCGTGCACCTGTGCCCCTTCTTGCCCTTGAGGCGCGTGAGGTTGATCTTGGGCAGGCTGTCCGGCAGCTGCTTCTGCAGGCGCGCAAAGTCCGACGACATCTTCTCGACCGACCACGACTCGCCTGACTGGTTGCCGCGAGCGTGCGCTCAGGACGTCTGCCGCGCGGGCCGAAGCTGGGCGCACGCACCTTGAGCTGCACCTGGACGATGTACACCTCCTGCAGCTTGCCCATGCACACGCGCTCGACCCACGCGGGCACGGTCACCGTCGCGCAGTCGTCGATACGGAACAAGAGCCCGACCTGGACCGGTGTTAGCCAGCGCGCACGCGCGGAGCTGCTGCGTCGGCCTGCACCTCCTCCTCGCGCACGGCCCGCCCGTTGTCGTCGCTGATCATTGGCCGGCGTTGCAGCAGCGCGCCAGCCGATTCGCTGCGAGCGCCGAGCGGCGCCACGCTCGCGCTCGCGCTGGCCAGCGTCAGGTCAACCTGGACGGCGGGCGCGGGGCTGTCGTTGAAGAGGTTGAAGTCGTCGTCGTCGTTGTCATCGTCGTCGTACTCATCATCCTCGTCGTCGTCGTCGTTCTCGTCTCGCTCGTCCTCCTGCTCCTCAGCCTCGCCCGCACGTGCCCGCGCCTCGTGCGCTGTGTTGCTGTCCTGTGCCGCACCGAGCGTCGCCTGTTGCTGCTCGCGCTGCTGTGGTACGGGCATCGCGGCCGTGTCCAACACGAGCTCGCGCCACGCCTGCGGGAACAGCCGAAAGTGCAGCATCACCCACGCGACTGACAGCAGCGTCGACAGCAGCGACCACGTGCCCGGCGCGCCGGCGCTGCTCCCGAGCGCGGCGATGACGACCTGCGGCAGGGCTACGAGCAGCGCGAGGCCCACGGCAAACAGGACCAGTGCCAGCGCATTGGAGCGCGACCACGCGCCGGCGGGCTTGGCACATGCGTCCGCTGGCCCCTCGCGAGGCTGGCGCAGAAGCGCGGCCTGCTGCGCCTTTGTCATTCAGCGCGGCTTGCGTTGAGCGCCGCACACACCTTGGACGTCTTGCGGTTGAGCCGCCTCGTCTGCGGGCGCTCCGGCGGCTCGGACTGCCGCGGCTGCGGTTGGTCGGGTGCAGATGGCGCTGGCGTGGCTGCCGCTGCCGCCTCGGCCGCTCGCCGCTCGTACCAGCCCTCACGCACGACATCATCGATGAAAGCGCCGTCGATGTTGCGCCCGGACGACGTGTTGCGCTCGTAGCTGCGGACCATGTACTGTTCGCACACGCTCGAGAAGGGGAAGTTGGGCAGCTGCATCTGCGCTTGCTGCGCTCGAGCTCGCGCGTCAGTGCAGGGAGGCGCAGCGAGCCGCACGCGCGCACACCTGCTCAAAGATGGTCCACTCGGGGTTCTCCGGGTCGGCCTTGTACTCGCACTCGTCGCCGAGCACGATCGTGCCCGCGTACGTCACGTTCGCGTTGACGATGCGCATGACCTTGCGCCGCGGGCTGCGCGCGACCGTGAGGCCGCCGCGAGCACGCACACGCACACGCCACGCACTCGACCCACGTCTTCTGCAAGAACATGAAGTCGTACTGGCGCAGCGCGCGCTTGAGCCACATCGGGGCCTGCATGCGGGCCCGTGCGCAGTCAGCAGCCGGGCGCGCGTGGCTGATCGCGACAAGGAGGGCCACCTCGACGTCGACCACGCACTCGCGCTGGATGTGCCGCACGCCCGTCTCGGCATCGGTCGTGTCCGACAGCACCTTGGTCGACAGCAGCACGGGCAGGCGCGGGTGCGTCGGGTACCGCCTAAAGTAGGCCTGTTGCCAGCGGCGATCGATCGCGGTCAGCATCGCGCGACACCACGCGCCGCCGCTTCGCGCCTCGATCACGAGCGCCCACGGGTGCTTGTACAGGTAGAACTGCGCACAGCGTGTGCGCGCGTCAGTGCTGTGCGCGTGCGGCGTAGGGGTGCCGGCGCAAGACCTGCTTTGCGGTCTTCATCCCGAACAAGCCGAACAACAGAACAGCGGCCACGCTGTCATTAACCGCGCACCACCCCTGCACGATGTCTGCCGCATCCTCGACGAGCCGCAAGCGCGCGGCGCCGCGCGAGTTCGACTTTGAGCGGTACGGCGAGGCCAAGATCGCGCTCAAGATGGCCTACTTTGGCTGGCCGTACCACGGGCTGGCGGTGCAGGACGACGCGGTCGAGACGGTCGAGGTGCGCAGCTGCGGACGATCAACGGCGCGCATCAGACTGAGGAACGCGAGGCGGCGCCAGGGCCATCTGTTCCGCGCGCTCACGACGGCGCGGCTCATCCGTGACCGCTCCTCGTGCGACTTTGCGCGGTGCGGGCGCACCGACAAGGGCGTGAGCGCGTTTGGGCAGGTCGTGAGCCTGCGCGTGCGCACCAACGCGCCGCGCAATGGCGCCACCACCACCACCGCCGCGCCGCGCGACGACATGGACTACGCCGGCATCCTCAACCGCCTCCTGCCCGACAACATCCGCGTGCTCGCCTGGGCCCACGTCGACCGCGCGTTCAACGCGCGCTTCAGCTGCCTCGCGCGCACCTACCGCTACTACTTCTGGCCGGGGCGGCGCGACCTCGCCGTGCGCCGCGCGCGCCTCTTTGCGAGCTGCGACTGACGCCTGCCCGCATGCGCAGCGCATGCGCGAGGCCTGCGCGCACTTTGTCGGCGTGCACGACTTTCGCAACTTCTGCAAGGTCGCCAAGGGCGTCACGCCCAGCTTCACCCGGCACGTGTACAGCGCCGAGATCATCTCTCTGCGGTGCGCCGGCGCCGGCGCGTGTGCGTGCGCACAGCCCCTGATGCGGCTGTCCAGACCCGACGCCGACCCGGGCGAGCTCATGGCCGTGGTCATCGTCGGCCGCGCGTTTCTGTGGCACCAGATCCGGTGCATGATGGCAGTGCTGTTCGCCGTCGGCGATGGACTCGAGGCGCCGACGGTGGCCGTTTGGCCGCGTGTGCACCAGGCGGGGTGCGTGCTCATGCGGTGCCCATGCCCACAGGCCGTGCGCGACATGCTCGACGTGAACGTCGTCACGGGCCGGCCGTCGTACGAGATGGCGTCGGAGCTGCCGCTCGTGCTGTACGACTGCGCGTTCGAGGACGTGCGCTTCGTGGCCGAGGCCGGTGCGCGCACGTGAGGCTGGCGCCGCCTGCGCTGTGTGTGTGACCGCTGCGTGCGCGCCCAGACGACCTGCTCAGACTGGACGGGCTGCTGCAGCGCCTGTGGCACGAGCGGCAGGTCGTGGCGACGATGACGGCCGACCTGATGGCCGTCGTCGGCCACCAGCCGGCGCGGCAGCCCTCTGGCGGCGCCGAAGCGTGGTCGGCGATGCGCGCGGCCGGCGTGCCGGCGATGCCACGTAAGCCCTACGTGCCGCTGCTGCAGCGGCCGCGCGAGCGGGCCGTGGCCGACGCGGACGACGGTGGGGACGGTGGGGACGGTGAGGACGGCGAGTGAGCGGGGCAGCCGGGCAGGTGTATGCGCCGCGCGCGCCAGAACACGTCAGGCCACACAGCACCGCTCTCACGCGGCCGCCCGCTTCGTCAGCGCCGCCACCGCGCCTGTCTCGAGCGACTTGAGCGCGTCGATCTTGGCCTTGCAGAAGAAGCACACGTCCGTGTCGATCAGCTGCCGCTGGATGCAGTGCTTGCACGACTGGTGCCCGCACGGCACAAACTCGGTCGAGACCGCGTCGGCGTAGCAGATCGGGCACAAGTAGTCGCTGTCGAGGTCGGCCGGCGTCTGCATGGCCTGCGGTGCGGGTGGCGTGAGCGCGCCGTGCTCGTCGCAGCCGTCGCGCGGCGAACCTGCGCCTTGCGCGCCTCGAGCTGTGCCGAGATCTCACTCAGCTGGGCCTGGGTCAGCGCAACCTCGTCCGCGCTCACGCTCTTGTCTGGCGGCGGCGCGCGGGATGTCAGACGCGACAGGCCACAGTTTCGCGACGCACACTTGCCAAAGTCAAACGTGCTGCCCAGCACGAACGCGACCGCCTCCTCGGCGATGGCGCCCTCGTGCGCAAACACGTGCGCCGCGCGCTTCACGCCCGCCTGGCGAGCCGCTCAGTGAGCGCAGCACGCGCGCTGCTACTGCGCAACGCACCGCGTCCGCCGCCGAGCTGCGCATGAGCGCGTCGATGATGCCAAAGACGGGCGCAAGCACGCCGTAGCGGTAGTCTGGGCGTGCGCGGTGAGCACGGCGAGAAACCTGCGCGTTGTCGTGCGCACTCGGGATGCCGTACTGGTCCAGCATGGTCGTGAACGTCTTGCTATTGGTGCCGGTCGTGAACCGGCTGAGCGTCGACATGACCAGCTGCGCGAGGCGCGGGAACATCACGTCCGTGTCGTCGTCGTGGAACAGCTCCGGGCAGCACTGGCACGTGGCCTCCATCGTCTGCGCGGGCCGTGCGTCAGCGCGTCGCGCGGCAGCACAACGGACCCAGCAGGGCGGGGCACCCGCAGCAGCGCCATCGTCAGGTCGCCCAGCAGCACGAAGCGGCTCATGGCCTGCGCGAGCGCGACGCCCGCTGGCCGCTCGAGCACCTGCACAGGGTCAGCACGTCACACGTCCTTAAAGGCCCGCCGCGCACGTTGTTGATCGCCACGGCGTACTCAGTCAGGGCCCAGTTGAGATGGTTGAACACGCGGTTGACGAAGCGCCGCGCCTGTTCGCGGTTCTCGCGCAGCGCAGAGCCAAACCGCTGCATGAGCGTTTCCGAGCCCGCGCTGTTCCATCGCCGCCGTGAGCACGCGCGCAGGACACGGCGCACGCCACGCACGCCGCGTCGCGCTCGAGGGACACGTCAATGATGCGGTCGCGCACGACCATCTTGACCTCGGCCAGACGGCCCCACGAGCAATCCTGGGCGCCCACTCAGCGCGCCGCATGCCCGAAGCAAGCGCGCATGCACGCACGCACCATGTTGGCACGCATGATGATCTTGACCACAGAGATCCAGTTGCGGTCGTCGTAGTGCTTGACGACGTCGGCCATCAGGTGCTTGTTCAACTCGACGTTTATCTGCGACCGAGCGCGCCCAGGGCGTGAGCGGCCGCACACTACTGGCGCCGCAGACGCGGCACACCTCCAGCAGCTGCACGAGCGCGGCCTCCTGCATCATCGTCGTGATGCTGTTGAGCGCCATCTCGCGCGCCTCTGCGCAGCCGATATGAGCGCGAGACCAATAACGAGAGCGCGCGCGCACCCGGCGTGACGATGCGCTTGTCGAACAAGTGTGTGGCCAGAAACGTGATCGCGCGCTGGAACGCAAACAGGAAGAGGAAGCTATCCTCTGCGCAATGGCCTCACCGTGAGCACGGGACGGCCAGGCGCGCACACAAAGACGCACGTGGCTGGTGGCGCACGAGCGTCTGCACGAGGTGGACCTGCGCACGTCGCTCAGCCGGGCGACCGCAGCCTGCACAGCGCGCCGCGCACCAGCACTTCGAGGTAGTATTCGGGCACGAAGCCAAAGTAGGCGTGCTTGCTGGTCGCGTGGAGCACCTCGGCGAGGGCAAAGAGCAGGTGGCACATGTTGGCCAGGTTTTGCTGGCGCCGTGCGCGTGCGTGTGTGAGGGCGCGCATGCGCCGTGCTGGTCCTGGGCACCTCGTGGTACATGCGCAGCGAGTTCCAGTACGACGTGCGCACGGCGTCTTGCAGGTTGTTGACGAGTACGGTGCGCGCCTGCTCACGCGTGGGGTCGTTGCTCGTGGCCGCGCGCAGGAGCTCGTCCAGCTGCGCGGCGCAGGGCGTGAGCAGGCCGTCCTTGCGCAGCCGTGCACTTCACCTCGCGCAGCCGGCTCACAAGCGCATCGCGCGTCTGCGTCGTCTGTGCGGCCGCGTGCAGGCCCGGCAGCACGGCGTAGTAGTGCAGCAGCAGCGCCGAGTCGAGCAAGAGCAGGCGCGCGTCGATCATCTGGAGCGGCTGTGACGCGCATCGGCTCAGCGTCTGAGTGTGTGCTCGCAAGCCAACGCACCAGGGCACCCTCGGGAACGTCAGCGTTTGGCGCGGCCAGCTGGCCCTGCTCGCGCAGCTCGCGCCGCAGGTGCGACGGCGTGCCGCCCAGCCGGCCAAAGTCGTAGAATGGCAGCGTGCACGGCGTGCCCGTTTGCTGTGGTGCCCGGGTCACCTAGGCCGCCTCCTCACCCAATGCGCGCACCTCGGCCGCGTTGGCGTCGGTCGTGCTGGCAAAGTCTACCGCGCCAAAGACCTCGGCGTCGTAGGTCCACGACCCGGTCGCGTTGGCGCTCGGGCGCAGCAGGCGCAGGGTCGCAAAGTACACGTTAATGAGGATGGATGGGCTGGACGCCTCGCCGTTCTGCGCCTGCTGCGCACTGTGTAAACTCACGCGGCGTGCGACGGCAGCCACGCACGCTGCGCGTCACCACGCGGTTCTTGTGCAGCAGCTTGCGCAGCCACAGGGCGAACGCGGTGCCGGGCTTCTTGCCTGCGCGAGACGCCCTCAGCCGTCGCTCAGCGTGCAGCAGCGCGCGCACCATAGATCGCGATGTTTGACAGCACTGACGCGAGGCGCTCATGCTGCTGCTCCAGGGCGCGCAGCAGCTTGCTCATCTGCGCCAGCTGCGCGTCGACCTCGTCTCCGGTGGCGCACTACCACGCCGCGCGCGTGTCAGTGGCTGCATGTACCGACAGCGTGCGGGGCGCTGCACCTCGCCGCGTGCCGCGTGCGCGTCGTCCCAGAACGTCTTGGCGAAGATCAGCTTGAGATCCTCGGCGTTGGGCGACTTGAGGAAGAAGAACGACTCAACGATGAGGTTGAAGCGCATGCTGCACGCGACGCTTGGTCTGTCAGCCGTAGCATGCCGCAGCAGGACCCGTGACACGCACGGCGACGGATCGTGCCAGCTGTGAACGACGGCCGGCAGGCTGAGCATCGCCGTGATGACGTCCAGCGCGGCCGTAATGGTGACAACGGGCAGCGCGGGCCTGCGGAGCACAGCGCCGGCTGCGGCGTCGTGGCAGTGATCAGCGCCAGCGACACACACAAGGAGCAGCAGCGACGCACACGACAGCTCGTGCAGGTCGCAGAACGGGAGGACGCGGCAGCTCTCGGCGAGGTCGTACATGACCGCATTGGTTAGCGTCTTGCGCTCGTGGTCCTGGCGTGGCCGCGATGAGGTGCAGTGCACAGGCACACGCGCGCACGAGTGTGCACCTCCATGTGCTCAAACAGCACGTCGATGAACGCCGCCAGCGAGCCGTTGAGGTGGTGCCTGTGGGCGCGCCCGTGAGCCAGGCCACCAGCGGCGCACGCTCCCAACGCACCGTACGACGGCCGGCACGATGACGTCGTGCACGATGCGTGTGTCCACGTCCTCGGCGTGACGCAGCAGCTCCACGAGCAGCGCAATGACGTGGTACGCGCACAGCGTGAGCACACCGTCGCTGGCCGCGTCAGGTGCGACGCCGTTGGCCAGCGTCGGCGGCAGCGGCACGGGCTGGAGGTGCAACCGTGTTAGCCACGAAAGCGCACGACGCCACCGCCGCGCACCGTCGCCGTCTGCTGGAAGTACGGCACGAGCCGGTCAACGCAGCCGACGAGGTACTGCGCCGCCGCGACGTTGGACGGCGCAATGTCGACCGCGCGGTACCCGTCGACCGGGTACTTGAAGCCCGTCGCGCCAAAGTTGAGCTGGCACTTCTCGCCCTGCGACAGGCTCAGGGCCGGGAAAAGTGCCATGCCCGACCAGCCCGTGCGGATGTTGTCGTACGCGACGCCCATCGACTTGCCGTTGTGGCAAAACGTGATGGTGTCGTTGTCTGCCGACGCGCGCGCGTGAGTACGTGCTGCCTGCGCCTGAGCCTAGGCCGCACCGAGGTCGAGTAGGCACCCGATCACGTCGCCCGAGACCCACGCCTGCCCGTACGACTTGGGGTCCTTGTTCCACTTGCACGAGCGCTTGCCGTCGTACGCGAACGATTGTTCGTCGTCGCCGACGCCGCGCTGCGCCGCACGCGTCTGTGAGCTGCCATTTTCGCGCCACGGCACATGCGTGTGCGCACGTCTTGCACGAACGGGCAGTTGTACGTGCACCAGCCGATCTGCTGCACGCCGGTCGTGATCACGGTCGCCTCGTACATCCACTTGCCCTGCGCTCGCCGCGTCACGCCTCGCTGCCCCGCTGCCCCCGTCGCGCACCGTGAACAGGCAGACGTTGGCGCGGCACGAGCCAAAGTTGCGCGCACTCTCGATCTGCATCGGCCGCCCCCTTGTCAGGCCGGGGCCGATGCCGGGCCGCCCCGCACCTCCAGCACCGACATCGGCGACAGCACGATCTCGCCGCCCGAGCTGGCCAGGTCCAGCCGCACCGCGCGCGGGCCCAGGCGCCCGGGCACGTACTCCGACGCGTGACGCCCGGCGGCGACGTTGTCCTCGGGCGCCTGGTCGGCGGCGGGGTCGCGGCGCGCGCGCGCCTGCTCGGCGACGACGGCCTGGATGTCGATCGGCGCGAGGGCGCGGTCGGCCGGGCCGCCGTCGAGCAGGACGTGGCGCAGGAAGCCGTCCATCCTGCGCGTCAGCGATTGCGTCAGCGTGTCACCTACGTACATACCCCGGCGAGTCACTGAAAACAATCAAAATCTAACTGCTCGGATCTACGACACTGACGAGCAGCGGCCAGAAGAACAGCGCGTTGAACCGGTCCTGCAGCACCTGCCACTCAATGCCCGAGAGCGAGAACATGTCGTGCCGCGGGAAGCCTGCGCAGGCAGCGGCCGCGCGTCAGCAGCGAGCACACACACCGCCCGTACGAGCGCACCGCGCCCGGTCAGTGTCGCAGCGAGGCTGTTGCGCACGCCCGGCGGCGTCGCGGCGATGCGCACAGCCGCGGCCGGGTCGGCGGCGTTGAGCGGCGACGCCGGGTCGTGCAGATCGGCCACGAGGCGGTTGAAGCCCGCTACGGTCGACAGCATCGGCGGGACCATGCGCACGACGGTGTCGTCGAGCGGCACGCTGTCGCGCGCGCCCAGGCGGAAGTTCTGCGCGCGGCGCGGTTGTCAAGCGGTGACACATGCAAGCACACAGCGCACCTCGTGCATGTACTGCGTGAGCAGCTTGACGCGCTCGTGCGGGTGCGCGAGGATGCGCGCCAGCGTGGGCTTGCCGCGATCGCCTGCGCGGCCGGGCGAGCTCACCTGCGACCGCGTCGGCTGCCTGTTGCACACGCGCGCGCGCGGGGACGCAGTACGCCGCACCTTGCGTTTGCGGAAGCTGTACTCGCGGTACGCTGACGTCTGCGACTCGAGGCTTTTCCAGCGTCGCCAGCACTGGTTGTCGGTGCGCGGCGCGAGCGCCTTGGCGACCTCGGACCAGCGGCGGTCGTACTGCTGCGCGGCTGCAGGGCGGCGACGTTTGGCACGCAGAGCAGACACAGCGGCGGCGCGCACGTACCCGTCCGCAGCAGCTCGTCCTCCTCCTTCGTCCACGGCACGTTGGTGATCTCGGGGCTGAGCACGTTGCACCACCGCTCGCGGCACTGCACGTCCGTGCGCCCGGGGACGTGGTGCTGCGTGCACGCGTGCGCGCACGACTGTCAGCAGGCGCACCGCACACCACGCGTCACGCAGACCTGGATCTTGCCCCACGCGCCCACGCCGTGCACGCTGATCGCGTCGCGCAGCAGCTGGTCCTCGGCGGCCGTCCACCGCCCGCGGCGGATCGACGGCTTGAGTGTCTGCATCACGGCGAGCGGTGCTCTGAACGCGCGCGCACGGGCGGCGTCGCCGTGTCCTTGCGCACCTTCTCCCAGCGGTGGAGGCACTGCTGTCCGCTGCGTGTCTTGACGTGCTGAGCGATCTGTGCAGCCCGCGCGGCGTCAAGCACACACACACGCACGTCAGCGTCGCGAGCGCACCTGCTGCCAGTTCTTCTCGCCGTACAGCAGGATGGCCTGGCGCAGGCGGTCGTCCTCGTCTGGCCGCCATCGCGAGCCGGACTGCGACGCGTGCTGCAGCTCGAGGTACTTGCGAAAGCTGCGCACGCCGGCCGTCAGTCGTGAGCGAGGGCGAGGGGCGGCCGCGTACCACTGCAGCGCGGTGCGGTTGTTGCCGACCTGATCGGCGATGGCCGTCCAGTCGCGTGCGCCGCGCTCGGTCGCGACTTGGCGCAACTTGTTGTCCTCGGCCCTGCTCGCACAGTCAGCCGGCGTCGCCGCGACACACCGCGCCGCAAGCCCGTGCCTCGTCCACGTCGCGTGGTTGATCACTGGGTGCTCGTTCAGCCACTGGATCAGGCAGTCCTCGGCGGAGCGCTTCGAGCCGACCTGTGCAGTACAGCGCATGTTCAGAGCTGCCGTGCAGCACGCGGCGCGGGCGCACCGTCTGCGCAACCTCGTCCCAGTTAATGTCCTCCATGTTCTTTTCGAGCAGCTTGCTGGGCAGCCGCTTGAGCTGCGCGAGTGGCGGCGGTGTCAGCCGCGGTGCGCCAGCTGACGCAGGGCAGCACCCGCTCGTTCTCGCGCAGGAACTGCTCGCGCGTGATGGCGTTCTGCTCAAGCCTGGCCGCACGCGCCGCGTGAGCACGGCAAAAGAAGCAGGTCCGCAGCGCACGCGCGCGCACTTGGCTTGCAGGCGGTGCAGCATCAGCTTCTGGTTCTGCATGCGCACGGCCGCGGCCAGGCGCAGCCGTTCTACGCGCACCCCTGCACACACGACGGAGTGAGCCTGCACCACGGTCTGCACGCAACGGCCAACGCACACGGGCGCCAGGTAAACATCATGGGCACGTGCTGCAGCTGGTGTCGCTTGCGCAGCGTGTCGTCGTTCTCCGGCGGTGTCTGAGCGGCCACGCGTGGGCTGCGGAGACTCGCCGGCGCGTGCGCGTGCAACATACCTGCCCGGACGCGTCCACAAAGAACGGCGGTGCCGTGCGCTTGAACGGGATGTACTGCTGCGCAGCGACGCGGTTGCGCACGATGATCTCCTTAAGGCGTGTCTTTCGTGCGCGCGAGCGTGCGGCGGTGAGCGGCCCACGCAACGACACGGCAACGCACGCACCTGGAGCGTGACGATGTGCGCGCGCGCGTGCTCCACCTGCGCCTGCTGCGCTTGCAGCGTGCGCTGGTACGCCAGGTTGAGCGCTAGGGCGTGGCGCGCGCGCGCGAGCACGTGGTTGGCAGCGAGCTCCGCGGCAGTCGGCACCGGCACGCTCGCATCCGGCGCGGGCGCGTCCCTCGCGGCACCGTCGTCGAGCTCGTCTGCGCGCGCGCCTGCTCCGTCAGTGTGACACGATGGACGTCGCCGCCACTGCGCACTGTGCGCCTGCGTCTGCGGCTCGAGCCCCGTCAGCGCCGCCTGGTACATTTCTTCCGCGGCCGCTGCGCCGCCGTCGCCGTCGTACGCTGCGTCGTCGGGGTCCTCCAGGCCCCTGGTGCGCGCGCACTCAGCCGCCCGCGCCGGCAAGGACGTCCGACGCACTCAAACAGCGTCGCCGAGGCGGGCGGCAGGTTCGCGCCGGCACCGACGCCGCCCGCGCCGACGCCGTACAGCAGCGGCAGGTGCCCGTCTGCGGCCATGTCGAGGAGGCCGAGCGCGTGGACGTCTTCGTCGTCGAGGCCTGCGCCACCGCCAACACCGTCGTCGTCGTCGTCGTCGTCGTCGTCGTCCACGCCGTCGTCGAGATCGTCGTCTGCGCCGTGCTGCAGCACGAGGCGGTGCAGCTCCAGGCGCCGCAGCACCTGCTGCGCGTCGTCCTCGTCCTCCGACTCGTCCTCGTCCTCGTCCTGCTCGTCGTCCTCGTCCTCGTCGCGCCGCCTGCGCTTGGGCATGATGTCCGCGGAGTGTCACACAGCAATGGCCGCGGCACGTGGCGGCGACGCGACGGACCTCGCGCGGGCCGACGACCTGCTCTTCGCCGTGCCCAAGAAGGGCCGGCTGCACGAGCGCTGCCTGAAGGTGCGTGCGGGCAGTGTGCGCGCGTGGGCGGCGTGCGACGCGGCCGCTGACACCGCGCACGGGCGCCGACGCGCGAACGGCAAGCTCATCGAGGGCGCTGGGATCAAGTTTGTGCGCGCAAACCGCCTCGACCTCGCGCCCTGCACCAACCTGCCGATCTCGCTCGTGTTCCTGCCCGCGGCCGACATCGCCAAGTACGTCGGCGAGGGCAACATCGACATCGGCATCACGGGGCTCGGTGCGCGCGGCGTCGTCGTCGTGTTGCTACGTCTCTGAACGGGCCGTGCTGCGCGTGCAGACATGGTGCACGAGTCGTCGTCGCAGGCCAAGGTGCTCACAGACCTCGACTTTGGCAAGTGTGCGCTCGCACTGCAGGCCCCGATCAAGTCCGGCATCAAGAACGCCAAGGAGCTCGCGGGCGCGCGCATCGTCACGTCGTTCCCGAACCTCGCCAAGCGCTTCTTCGACTCGGTCGCGCCCGAGAAGCCGACGTCGATCCAGTTTGTGTCGGGCTCGGTCGAGGTCGCGTGCGCGCTCGGGCTGGCGGACGGCATTGGTGCGACGTGCTTTGCGCCGCTCGCTTCGCGGTTCTGACGGCCGCGCCCCCCGCCCGCCGCATGCATGCACGCACCCCACATCGACCGCACGCGCCGCGCAGTCGACCTGGTCGAGACAGGCACGACGATGCGCGCGGCCGGGCTCGAGATCGTCGCGACAGTGATGACGACCGAGGCCGTGCTCATCTCCAACCCGCACACGAAGCACGCCGACATGGTCGACAAGCTGTACAAGCGCCTCGTCGGCTGCGTGTACGCCGGCAAGTACCAGTACATCACGTACAACGTGCCGCGCGCGCTCCTGCCGCAGGTGCGGACGCGTGCGCTCACTTGTTGCCCCGCTGAATGGGTTCTGCCGCGCCGCCCAGGTCAAGATGATCACGCCCGGCAACCGCGCGCCGACCGTGTCGCCGCTCGACGACCCGGACTGGGTGGCCGTGTCGGCGCTCGTGCTCAAGGCCAAGTCGGCCGACATCATGGACCAGCTGCAGGCGATCGGCGCGACCGACATCCTGCTGTTTGACCTGGCCAACGCGCGCGCCTGACCCGACCGCGACGGCCGGGTGCGCCTTCTGTTGGCATAAGAGCATGAACACATGATGCACGCTTGAGCCACGTGGCCGCGCGCGGCGCAGAGCCGCCACAGCCATGGCGCGGCCATGCGCTCTCTTTCGTCTACCGCCACCGACGCGCGAAGCCATGGCCAAGGCGCCGCAGCCGTCGCTCGTCGGCATCGACCTCGACGACCCGAGCCTGTACGCGGACCTGGAGAAGAAGTACCACGTGCCGACGGGCGGGCCGAGTGCGCGCGCGGGGCGCGGGTGGGCGACGCGCGCTGACCTCCCGCGGACAGGCCTCGACAACGTGATCGTGGTCGACAACGTGCCGCGCGTGCCCGGCGAGAAGGAAGACAAGCTCAAAAACGTGCTGCGCAAGACGTTCAAGACGATGAGCGCCGTCAAGGAGAACGGCGTGCATCTCGTGCGCGGACCCGACCCGGAGAACCCCGCGGGCACGCTCACGCGCAGCTACGCCTTTGTCGAGTTTGAGACGGCCAAGGACGTGCGTCGCGGCCGCACTCGTGTGGCTGTGCTCACTGCGTGTGCGCGCGTGCGGCACCAGGCGCAAGTCGCCGTGGCCAAGGGCGATGGGTACCGCCTCGACAAGACGCACGTCTTTGCGTGCAACCTCTTCAACGAGATTGAGCAGTACGGCAAGCCGCCGGGCGAGTTCAAGGCGCCCGAGCCCGAGGCGTACCAGGAGCGGGTGCGTGCGTGCGCGCACGCGGGGCAGGGCTGGGCGCGCTGACGGGTTTTGTGCGGACGCCCTGGCAGGAGTACCTCAAGTCGTGGATGATGGACACGATGGCGCGCGACCAGTTTGTCGTGCGCCACAGCGACGAGACCGAGGTGTACTATGCCAACAAGACCGACGAGCCCGAGAAGGCCTGCGCACGCAACGTGCGCCCGCGCGCTCGCCTCCACCGCTCCTCACATCCTGCTGACCCGCCGCGCCAGCGCTGGACTGAGAAGTACGTGCAGTGGTCGCCGCGCGGCTCATACATGACGACGTTCCACCGCCCGGGCATCGCCATCTGGGGCGGCGTGTCGTGGATGCGCCTGAGGCGCATCGCGCACGAGAACGTGCGCATGATCCTGTGGTCGCCCGAGGAGAAGTACGTGATCACGGTCTCGCACGACGCGGTCAAGGCCGACGACGGCGAGATGCACGTGCGTGCGCCTGCCGCGCACTTGTGCGTGTTTTGCACGCGTGCCGACACCAGTCCAGAACATCTGCGTGTGGGATGTTAACACGGGCGCGATGCTCAAGTCTTTCCCGGCCGGCAAGGCGTTCAAGTGGTCGCATGACGACAAGTACGTGGCGCGCCAGGGGCCAAACTGCATCAACGTGTTTGAGCTGCCGAGCATGAAGCTGGTCGACCAGAAGCCGTGCGTGCGCGGGAGGGGACGGCGCCTGGCTTTCGGTGCCTGATGACCGCGCCGCTGCGCGGCAGACTCGTGGCCGACGACGTCAAGGACTTTGAGTGGTCGCCGACGGAGAACACGATCGCGTGTGTGCAGCTGCGTCTGCGCTCGCGATGGCTCACGCCCGCCCCGGCGCAGGTACTGGATCCCCGAGGTCGGCAACAGCCCCGCGCGCGTCATGATCGTCGACATGCCCTCGCGCGCGATCAAGCGCACGAAGAACCTGTTCAACGTGCACGACGTGCGTTGCGGGGGCGCGGCGGTGACATCCGCTGTTGAGTGACGCCCGCGTGCGCAGTGCAAGCTGCACTGGCAGGGCGAGGGCGACTTTCTCGCGATCAAGGTCGACCGCACGACCAAGACGAAGAAGACGACGTTTGCCTCGTTCGAGCTCTTCCGCATCCGCGAGAAGGAGATCCCCGTGGACGTACTCGACCTGAAAGGTGCGGCGGTGCCCGCGCACGGCGCCCGCTGAGCCGTCCGCCGCGCCAGACCCGCTCGTTGCGTTTGCGTGGGAGCCCCAGGGCGACAAGTTTGCGATCATCCACGGCGAGGGCAACACGCTCAACGTGTCGTTCTACACGATGGACTCGGAGAAGCGCAGCGCGCCCGTGCGGCTGCTGAGTGCGTCTGCGGCGCGCGCGGCGGTGTTGCGTGTGCCTGACCCGCGCGCAGAGCTGCTCGAGCGCAAGACGGCCAACCGCCTGTTCTGGTCGCCCAAGGGGCAGTACATCGTGTTGGCGGGGCTGAAGGGCTCGAACGGGTCGCTCGAGTTTTGGAACGTGCGCGGTGCGTCATCCGGCTGCCGTGCTACGTCGCCAAGGTCGGCCGCTGAGCGCGCCCGCAGACCTGGAGCAGATGGGCGTGGGCGAGCACTACCAGTGCACCGACGTCGAGTGGGACCCGTCCGGGCGCTACGTCGCGACGTCCGTGTCGTACTGGCAGACGACGGTGCGCGCGGGCGTGGCGGGCGCAGGCGGAGCGCGGCTCATCCATTGCGCGCGCCAGATGGAGACGGGCTACAAGCTGTGGGACTTCCGCGGCCGGCTTGTGTTTGAGAAGCAGATCGAGCGCTTCTACAGCCTGTCGTGGCGCCCGCGGCCGCGCACGCTGCTGTCCAAGGAGCAGATCAAGGTGCGGCGCGCGCGCGGCGGGCTGCGAGGCGCTTGCTGATCGGACGCTCGCAGGAGGTGCGCAAGAACCTGAAGGAGTACTCGGCCGAGTTCAGCCGGATGGACGACCTGCGCGAGAACAAGGCGTCGCGCGTGATCTTCGAGCGGCGCCGCCAGCTGATGGAGGAGTGGGAGGCGTACCGGACGCAGCGCATCGACGACCACTACGACGTGCGGCGTCGCGTGTCGCGCGCGCGCGCCGCCGGCCGGCTCACGGGGGGGTTACGCGCCGCACGCAGGAGCACGACGAGCGCGCCAAGCTGCGCGGGTACGAGTCGGACGCGGGCGACGAGGACGCCGAGGTCGTCGAGGAGCTGGTCGAGGAGGTCGTCGAGGAGAGCCGCGTGTTTCTGACTTGAGCCACGTGGCGCCCCACGGCACCGCCCACGTGGCCTGTAGGCGCCGAGTGGCGCGATGTGCCGCCAGACTTTCGCTCTCGCTCGTCCCTCCCGGCCGCCACCTCCGCCGCCGGCGAGGTCGCGCCTCGTGTCTTCGCGCCGTGCCGCTCCCGCCTCTGCGCGGCCGCGGCCAGATCTCGCGCCTCCCCCGCGGCCGCGCGCGCCAATCCTCGCCCAAAGCGCCGTCGCTCACACGCCTCCCCGCCGGCCGCCCCTGCAGCCCTTCTGCGCCGCGCCGCTTCCACCCCGTGCCCCGCAACCGCCCCCCCCCCCTCCGAGTCCTCCTACAGCCATGGCCACCGGCGAGCGCTTCCTCTTCACGTCCGAGTCGGTCGGCGAGGGCCACCCCGGTGCGGCGCGCGCCGCCGGCCAAATCCGCCCGCTCGCGAGCGCTCACGCCCGTCCCCGTTGCCGTTGCCGCGCAGACAAGATCTGCGACCAGGTGTCGGACGCGATCGTCGACGCGTGCCTCGCCCAGGACAAGTTCAGCAAGGTCGCCTGCGAGGTGCGGGCGCGCGCGCGCGGTGTGCGCGCTCAACGACGCTTCACTCGCAGACCGCGGCCAAGACCGGCATGATCATGGTCTTCGGCGAGATCACGACGTCGGCGCGCGTCGACTACCAGCGCGTGGTGCGCGAGGCCATCAAGCGCATCGGCTACGACTCGTCGGAGAAGGGCTTCGACTACAAGACGTGCAACGTGCTCGTCGCGATCGAGGAGCAGTCGCCCGACATCGCCGGCGGTGTGCACGTCAACCGCAACCTGGAGGACATTGGCGCCGGCGACCAGGTGCGCGGCCCGGGGCGCGCTGCGAGCCCGGTGGGGGGCGCGATGCTCACGCGCGGCGCAGGGCATCATGTTTGGCTACGCCACGGACGAGACGCCCGAGCTCATGCCGATGACGCTCATGCTCGCGCACAAGCTCAACCACAAGATGACTGAGCTGCGCAAGAGCGGCGAGATGGGCTGGCTCCGCCCCGACTCGAAGACGCAGGTCACGATCGAGTACGAGTACCAGGGCGGCGCGTGCGTGCCCATCCGCATCCACACCGTCGTCATCTCGACCCAGCACGCGCCCGAGATCGAGCTGGACGAGCAGCGCAAGCAGCTGCGCGAGCGCATCTGCAACGTCGTCCTGCCGCAGAACCTGGTCGACAGCAACACGGTCTACCACCTGCAGAAGTCGGGTAAGTTTGTCATCGGCGGCCCCCAGGGCGACGCCGGTGTGACCGGCCGCAAGATCATCGTCGACTCGTACGGCGGCTGGGGCGCGCACGGCGGCGGCGCCTTCTCGGGCAAGGACTGGACCAAGGTCGACCGCTCGGCCGCGTACACCGCGCGCTGGGTGGCCAAGTCGCTCGTCGCGGCGGGCCTGTGCCGCCGCTGCCTTGTGCAGGTGTGTGCCTCGCGCCCGCGGCGGGTGCGCGCAGGCGGGGTGCGCTGACTTGTCGCTGGCCACGCGCAGCTCTCGTACGTGATCGGTGTGGCCGAGCCCCTCAGCTTGTTCATCGACACGTACGGCACCGGCAAGAAGCCTAACGGCGAGCTGGTCGAGATCGTGCGCAAGAACTTTGACCTGCGCCCGGGTGTCATCGTCAAGGAGCTCAACCTCTGGAATCCCGTCTACCAGGAGACGGCCTCGGGCGGCCACTTTGGCCGCTCGCAGTTCACCTGGGAGCAGCCCAAGAAGCTCGTCTTTTGAGCGCGGCGCGCGCCCATTCAGTCTGTGTCTGTGTGCCTGTCTGTGCTCTGTGTCCCGTGCCGGTCCATTCGGTTCATCTGTCCGTGCCGACGCGGATTGAAGAGCAAGCCCACAGCTCTCTGAGAGCACGAGAAACACACACACACACACACGCGCGCGCGCAGCACTCGGCTCACGCGCGCGGTGTGCGGCGCTCGGGCTTGGTGTCGCGCGGTGCGGGCGGCGCGGCGTCGACGATGTTGCTCAGGCTGCCAAAGTTGTTGTCCTTGAGCATGGCCTTCGTTTCCGGGTCGACCTCGATGTGGTCGATCTTGATCGCGGACGTCTCGGGCACGTAGTTGTCCCGGCGCTCGCGCTCCTCCTCCTGCAGCTTGAACGAGATGCCGCGAACGGGGCCACGCTGGATGCGGCGCATGAGGTGCGTCGTGTAGCCGGCGATCTGCGCGCGGGCTGTGAGGCGCCGTCGTCGTGGCGCGCGCGCGCGCGCAGGCAGGCAGGCACCTTGTTGCGCAGGCGCTTAGACGGGATGACGGCCACCTCGTCCAGCACGCGCTTGTTGGTCTGGAAGTCCAGGCCGAGGCGCGGGTAGTACTTCTCGATGCTCTGGCGCGACGACCGCTTGACGACCTTGTTGCGCACGCGACCCTAGCGGCGCGCAACGAGCGAATTCAGCGCGCGCGTGCGGCGAGAGCAACGGCGAGCCCGCGAGCGGGCCCATTCATCCATCCATCCATCCATCCGTCCGTCGCGGTGGCCGTGCGGTGTGCGTGCGGATGCGGATGGGGGGGGGGGG